>JAPYYT010000291.1:0-60231 GCA_030522565.1 Ceratosolen corneri
GGGGGGGGGGGGGAGCGCGGGGAGGTGGCGGAGGCGCTTTCATTGACGTCGCGTGAGCCCTGCAGCTTGCCCTCGGCTCCTCGCTTATCCCGACGAGTGGCAATTTACTTGGCAGCGCTTAGACCGTAATTTTCCTTATCGCTCTCGCCTCGTGCACCTCTCCTCTTCCTTCTTCCTCTTCCTCCTCCGCCTCCTCCTCCTCCACCTCCTCCTCCTCTTCAGCCTCCACCTCCTCCGCCTCCACCTCCACCTCCGCCTTCTTCTTCACCTCCGCTTCCTCCTCCTCCTCCTCATCCACCTCCTCCTCCTCCACCTCCTCCTCCTCCTCCTCCACCTCCTCCTCCTCTTCAGCCTCCTCCACCTCCTCCTCCTCCTCCTCGTCCTCCTCCTCCGTCTTGGCCTCGGGCTCGGCCTCCTCGCCACGCTCGTCGAGCCTCATTTGGTAAAGCTCACCGAGCATTAAGGGTTGCTAAATCGAGCGAGTACTTTAATCGTCGCCTATTTCATGCCCCGGATGATGATGCATCGCGCAGTGTGTCCAGTGTCCTGGGCTGGCCGACAAGATTTCATTAAGGCCATCTTGACGTGAGCGCGATCGAGCATCTTCTCTCTTGGCTTCTTCTTACGTGTCAGCGTGTTCTCCAGGCGGTCCAGATATTCGGCCGTGTCCGCGAATCACTCGACGAGTCTCTCCTTCCACTCGCCTAATATTTCGCACGTAAATCGTTGTGCACCGTGCCATCTTCACGCGTAGCCGGACGATCATGAGAGCGGTCGTGACGTTATTCCTCCTCCCATGCATCTCCTCGACTCTTCAATCTTCGTGCCAACTAGGACGGCGGAATCGAAATTGGGAATCGAATGCTTCGCTTCACGGGGGGGCCCAGTATTCTCTACGGTACCCAACGCGCCGCGTTGATTTTATTATATCACGCGAGCCCTGGCCCCAAACTCACACACTCGACAAGCGCGTTTTAAGAAAGAAGCTGCCCAAGATGCTCACTCGCTCGCTGCTGAGGCATCGAGTCCTTAAAGGTGCGCGAATTCCTGCGGTCAGGCCGGGATTTCTCCCTTTTTTCACTGGCGCTGGTCAGGTCCACTGGCTCGACTCGGCGTTACACAAGTCGTTCTTCGGGCACACCAACACCACCGCCGGGGCCTTACACGCACACACGCCGCGCGTATGGCAAATACGAAGTTTCGCTCCGTCGGCATTTTGTTTAAGCGTTCGGGGGCTTCACGCCATCGGCTTACATGACGTACGCGCCCGATCGCCTGCCTCGTTGCATTTTTAATTTGCAAGCGACTTTCGGAAATCCGGGCCACCCGGGGACTATTGCTTGCCTCTAATTCGAAGAAGCCGCTGCCGCCGACGAGCGAGAAAGTTTATTAAAGGCGGTCGCTTATTTGCTGAGCGGGAAGCCGAAATCAATGGGATTTCAGTTTTATTAATAATGGAGATAGTCGAGGAGCCCACCGCGCCAATATTTTATATACATAACGAGAACTCAACTTATCCTTACTTTTAATTTAAAAGCAAAAAAAAAAACACGTCGCCCTATATCGCATTCATTTATGGCAATCGATTTTTTTTTCCCTCTTCATTTAACGAGAAGTGTCGAATTGCTTTTTATATCAGTGTGCTCGATAATAGTGGCAATTAACGACACCTTTTAACACGAATAAATGAATAATCGCATGTATATTGTGCGTATGCGGCGAGATTACAAATTGACCGACGAAATTCTTTTGTGATTCAACGCATGTGCAAATGTAAACCGTGGTTTTTTTTTCCCTTTCTTTTCTAACTCTTCTTTTTTTTTTCCTTTTTCTTTTTGGTTAAGAAAATAAGAAGAAGAAGAAGAAGAAGAAGATGATGACGATGATGAAGAAGCAAAAGAATAAAAAGACTATTATCGCGTGCTAATAGCAAATATTTGTCTTAAATGCTTGGAAGCCACTTTCTACGGAATGTAAATAGGTGCTAATTGTCCAAGATTTGCTATATCATGGGGAGAAGCACATATTGGGGTGGTAGATGATGATTGCAGATTTTTTTTCTCTCATTCAATAAAGATAGATACAGGCTGTTTTTTTTTTCTCCGCGAAATTCGTCCGAAAGAAAATCGCACTTGCCAGGCAGATCAATGCCAGTGGATAATAAAAATGTAGCGGCTCGTGTGTCAGGCAAATGTACGGGAACGACTGGCTTTTGTCCGTAGTAACAAAAATTCAGGTATTATCAGCAGCTTGTGGATAGCACTGCCAGTGAATAGCGCGCGGTCGTGGCCACCTGGTGAGTGGTATGCTAACTAATCGACTGCTCGTTTAAAATGTGCGGCCCTATTGTTCCCTGCACACAATTGAATTTCCCGGGCTCCCAATAACCGTTGTAAAATAATTGTCAATGCGAGCTACAAGCGGTGGCCGATGAGATCGCGTTGCGGCTCGTTCTCTCCTTCCTTCTTCCTTTCTTTTTTCCTTTTTGATGCGTCGAAGCCAGCGCACACCAATGACAACCACTCGTCGCTCGAGCTGCAAATATGAAAAGTCAACGGGCACGAGACTGGCAGACCGCATAATCGTGATTTCAGTTTAACGGCGCATTTTATCGCTTTAACGCTCAAAGCCATGTGAGCGGCGATCGAGGGGGCGGATGTGGCTAATATGCAAATCACAGTTACTCGTGCGATTAATCAAATGAGCCGAATGTCTTAATCGGCCGCAGAGTGATTGATCGAAGAAATTATGTCGGTTAACAATCAATAAGCGCCCAACGGGATATTGTGACACACACGACAAAAGTCTGCTCTATTTATAAAACATTGTCATAATATCTCCTCGTACCTTCCCCCTCACACATTTAAACTAATGCACTTTATCACCTATGAGCTGCAATATTTTTTGGAAATCTTTTGTTTTATTGTACATTATGTTAAATTTAGAAAAAAATTGACATAAGTTTTTAGTGAGACAAAAACAATCACGACACGTGGGTTGGTGTACGATATATTTTCTACTACTTACATTAGAAAAAGATACATTTTTATATATTGAATTTCTCTTTTGTTTCTTGCCTCTTTTGGCTGCCTCGACACCACTGTATAAACAAAACAAGAAGAAAAAAAAAAAAAAATCATATAATAAATGAAGTTACAAGAAACAAAAATGTTCAATAACTATACTCAATAAAGCTCATCAATTTTGCTTTAATACTGTCTCGACGCACTTTCTCCTCTTTCGCCTGTGTGATAATGGATAAGCCAGCGAAAAACAATGTAAAAAATGTATCTTCGAATAAAAGTAAAGACAATGACAACAAATTACAAGTATTGGAATTAGTCAGAAATATTAATGGGATGGAAATAGCCTCGAGCAGCCCAGTCTTAATTAATGCTCAAATAAAGAAAAGTGATTTCATACGTACAAAAGAATGTAATAACGACTTGTTACAAGCTATTGAAAATGTAAAGGTAATCAAAGTTTTCTTTAATTGCTTATTACTTTGTATGTATTGTATTCTCACTCGATATTTCATCATTTAATATAGATGTCAAACTATATAATTGAGAATAAACAGGACAATAAAGAACGCACAAAATTGACAAAGTGTATCGCCATGGATTGCGAAATGGTGGGCATTGGAGATGGTAACAAAAGTATGATCGCCAGAGTATCTATTGTCAATGAATATGGTGTTTGTATTTATGATAAATACGTAAAGCCAACGGAAACCGTAAAGAATTATCGCACTCCCATTAGTGGCATTCGACCGCATCATTTAAAGAACGGAGAAGACTTTAAAGTTGTTCGAAAAGAAGTGGCAGACATTCTAAAAGGTAGACTGCTAATTGGACACGCACTGCACAACGATTTGAACGTTCTGTTCTTATTCCACCCAAACTGGCATCAGCGTGATACCTCAACATACTTTCGTCAGTTTACTAAAGGTCGCACCCCAAGTCTGAAGAGTCTAGCCGCCCAATTCCTTGATCTGCACATACAAACTGGAGAACACAATTCGATCGAAGATGCCAAGACGACTATGCTGCTCTATAAATTGTTTAAGAAACAATGGGAAGATTGCTTTGGAATAATATGATTACCCTGTTTCATTGTTGTATGTAAAAGAAATCTTGTTTTGTTTTAAAATTGTACGTACCCTTAGAGATAAATTAATTTAAGTAACTTTTATATACCTAGGTGCAAAGAATATTGAATTTAACTGTTTGAAATGTTGAACAAGAATTGCGTAGTATTGCTCTATGAATTTTTATAAAATTTGTATCAAGAACGAAATAATTAAATGTGGTTTGAGGTTTCATTATTTTCTTCATTAAATTATCTAATTTCTTTTCTACTATTTTCATCATTGATTGCGAACCACAGAAAATTTAAAAGCCCACTGTTATCATCGTACCTTTTAATAATCAAAATCTCAATATTTAACAATATACTTCAAAATTCTATTTCAATAAAGAATTTAAATTTTATGTTAAATGAGAAAAAGTGATATTCATAAATATCTATGATATTAAAATTTGTTATTAAAAACATTGATTTTCTCTTTAGTTAGCAATTACTAATATTTTACTAATATTTTAGTATTGTATTTATGCTTGTAGATTATTATTTCATACGAAAATGTAAATACCACACTTATAAATGATAATTTCTATTTGAAATTCGTTGAAAATAATTCGAATACATTAATAAAAGACGATCACGAGCACAGTTGACAAAAATTGAAAAAGGATTCAGTCTTATTTGTTTTCGTATTCTCCCACTTATTCCCACACACATTTCGTGATGCACACGAGAAATACATCTCGAAATGTAAATTCATTCGTTTGTCAAGTGTTCGGTGATTTAACATGATGATGTATAAATATCATTGTGCCAATCAGTCGCATTAGCCATTTGTTCACACCAAAGAAAAATAAATACAATTGTTTCTCTACTGTAAATTTCTTTACCAACGTTCTTTTTATATCTATTGAAATTTTGAGGTTATATATATTCATAAGGTACGCAAATCATAATGGATAGTAAATTTTGTGATCTTGTAAAGAATAATCTGAAGAGGCAGTCATCCAATGAATGCCCCGAAAACGTTAAAAAACATACCAAAAAGTATGTTTGCCCAAGCAAGAATAATGTTAACATTGGACTACAAGTCCGAGGATCTAACTGGAAAACATATAAAAATATTGTTGCAAACACAACTTCGAATAACAAATCTTCCTGTTGCGCTCGAGTTAGAAAAGAAAGAAGCAATTTAAATCCTAATGTAGTGCCTGACAGGCTACAGTCCCAATCTATTGAAAAGAAACAGGTAATAACATCACTTTCCCATAACTGGTATGCTCTCATTTACTATGTTATTGTAATATTTTGTAAACTGGTACAGACATTTAAGGAAGATAATCAACGAAAAAATGTCAATAAAGCAGTATTGACAAAGTATATCGCCATGGATTGTGAAATGGTTGGCATCGGAGATGGTAAAGAAAGTATGATCGCCAGAGTATCTATTGTCAATCGACATTGTGTTTGTGTTTACGATAAATATGTAAAGCCAACGGAAACCGTAAAGAATTATCGCACTCCCATTAGTGGCATTCGACCGCATCATTTAAAGAACGGAGAAGACTTTAAAGTTGTTCAAAAAGAAGTGGCAGACATTCTAAAAGGTAGAGTGCTAATTGGACACGCACTGCACAACGATTTGAACGTTCTGTTCTTGTCCCACCCAAAGTGGCATCAGCGTGATACCTCAAAATACTTTCATAAGTTTACCAAAGGTCGCACCCCAAGTCTGAAGAGTCTAGCCGCCGAATTCCTTGATCTGCACATACAAACTGGAGAACACGATTCGATCGAAGATGCCAAGACGACTATGCTGCTCTACAAATTGTTTAAGAAACAATGGGAAAATGAGTGCAGAAGAAAATATTAGCAACGCAGCATTCTTATTGTTATATGTATTTAAATAAATGTTACTTCGCATCAATTTGTACAGATCTGTCGACGCACAATTACAACGCTTTAAAAATATTTTTGTATTGTTAATGAATAATAATTATTAAATTTAATTAACAAAATTTATCACGGTGTCTTGTTTTTCTTTTTTTTATATATAAAACATCGAGGACGTATTTAATATACTAATGGAATAACATATTGTTGGCGCAGACGTCGGCGGTTAACACTTGGCGTCAAATAAATTTCTTGTACAAATACTTTGTTATCAGCATCACCGCAACCTTGTACATCGCAAGTAATTCAATTATATAGAACGATGTTTAGTATAAAAGTTGTGTTTCCAACAGCAAATTGTATTATGTATTTAGAAGTGACTGAAAGCAGTTGAACGGTCATAAGGAATAGACGTAAATAGGTGTAGTTGAGTCGTAATCAGTAAGTAAATTAAGAATTTCTACATTTTTTTAAGTAATGTGAAGCTTGAAATTTCACAATTTACTATTTATTCGCAATTTTTTACGTAGAAGGATCTTGTCGAATACATTTAGCAGGACTTTAGGCATTTTTCAGTTCGAATTGGGAGAATTTTTATAATTTTTGTTGATCGATTAGTATAAATGCAGGAAAACAAAATGATAAATTTTCAAAATTCTCATTTCAAATAAGATAATCACTTTCTTTCCAAGTTTTCATTTAATCCGTTTATCTCTATTGCAGACATTAAGAAGACAATGTTATTTTAACTTCATTTATCATATGGTTATTAATAAACTTATCCTACTTTGGTTGATTTTTTTCAATATTTTCGCTTCTATCGATATCGTTTTATTGATATTAAATGACAGCATTTGAGTAGAAATTTAACATAATTGTTCGTGGCCTATTAATCGAGGATATATTGGCATTTAATTAAATTTATACGTATACTTGTATAATTTTTCGAATTACAAATTTTTTTTCATTTTCACCCAACATTGGCACGAAAGTCAATTTCTCTATCGTTATTAATATTATAAATGAATAAAATTGATTTATTTCAATATGCTCGAGTCGACGTGAAAAAAGTCGTTCTATTTGAAAGTGTTCTTTGAAAAAAAAAAACAAAGAAAAGTTTTTCGCGTAAAATATTTTGTGAAGTTTAAACTACATTACACTCTTAAGAGAAGAAATTGAAATAATTATTATTTACCTTTTTTATTATTAAACAATCATTTCTATTCGAAAACATTCGCAAAAGTTCTCTTATCGTTAAATAACTGCAACAACAATAATAATAATAATTATTATATGCAGAATAAAAGTAGGCATATGACAATGCAGCATTTAATTTTTTTTTTCTATCAATTATAATAAATGCGTTTGGATTAATCGTACACGTATTTCGTTGCTCTTGGAGAATGAAAAGTTAATAATTAATCAAATTAACAGGCTGAATTGTGACTTTCAATTCATACGAACTGTCGTTGCTGTAATAAATGTGATAATAAAAAGGTGACTTTAGATTCTTGGATAGAAAGTCGTAAATGAATATTATTGGTAATAGAAGTGAATGGGCGCAGTTCTTTTTCGTGCACAACCAAATGAACTTTATTTACTTAAAATTTATTTCAACTGCTCTTTATTGTGCGTTAAATCAGCATTAAAAGCGACTGGAATCCCATGCAGTACGAGAGGGACAGCGAATCGCTCAGTTAATAGATAGAAGGAAGCGTTAATCTCCCAACTAATGATTGACGCTCGTATTAGTCTCAACGAGTGTTTGGCTATTATTTCTTTATCTGCTCTTCTCCTCCTTTACAATCGTCGTAGATAATTAGAAGGCCCTAATGCAGCCCGAGAGAGAGAGAGAGAGGCCGAGAGCCGACGTACTATGCTACGTGAATGCGCAGACGCGCAAGCCAGAGGAAAAGTACGGGAAGCCAAGTCTCTTTGATTAATAAGCCGGAGAAATAATTCACGGCGATAATATAAGCGCGCTCGAGGCGGGAGAGTCACCCCGAGCTCCCGGGAGTAGTGTCACTAATCCTCGCCGATCGTCCCTCTTTCAGACGCGATCGCGCGTACGAGCGGCGAACGAGATCCCAAGGAGGAAGAGGAGGAGGAGGAGGCTGCGTTGAATATGCGGATCGCGGTGATCGGGGCTGGAGCGGCCGGGTTGGCCGCGATCAAGAGATCTTGCTGCGCTGGGGAGGTCGTCTGCTACGAGAAGAGCGATAAGGTTGGCGGGACGTGGGTCTATGTGGAGGAGAGCGGGAACGATGCCTTCGGATTGCCCATACATTCGAGCATGTACGAGAGCCTCAGGTGAGAGTGTCGCGGGGCGTGTGCACCAAGTGCGATCGAGGGGAATTATGAGATCGATTTGCTCGGGGGAGGATGGTCGTTTGGGTGGCCGAATGAGGGATTTCGCGTAGGGTGAGTGAGCGCTTAAGATTGGCACTGAGGGCACGAGTAGACGAAGGTTATTATTTCATAGTCCAATGTATTATTTTGGTCTCGATACTTGGCGGCAATTTTCCGTCGACAATTATTCATAGATCGGCTTAATGTATTGTGTTATCAATGATTTCGATCGAGAAGTTTCGAGCTTTTCAACGTTTGAATACGAGATTCGATTTCGGTTCATCAAAAGTTATCTTTTATCGTTTGAATGAACGGCAATTGTGTACGTGTATTAATGTGAGCAAGGTGTCTTTTAGGTTTTACGACAAGTAAAACAAGTGTATTTCAATGTTATCAATTAAAACGGTTACGCGTGCCGATGCATAAAGAAGTTTCTTACTAAATTTACGCGGCTATTTAATTAATGACTGTCCATACAAAGCATATTATCTCCTTAAAATGTTTACAATCTCTGGCGTGCATTTGTTCATAACAACAACAACAACAACAACAATCATAATAATAATAATAATAATGGTAATGCCAACGTAAAATAACATCAACATCATAAATTATCTATATAATATACAGGGTAATGAACTAATAATTAAATTGGATTTAAAATACTTTTTACAGTTGTTTAAATGCGGAATTCCTTATATTTCTGTATAGAGTTTTAAAATAAATTTTAATATACATTTTATTGAATTCGTATGTGAATTATTATTAATAAAAACGCTTATAATTTCCCGAGTACTTTTGTATTAATCATTTATTTATAAAGAAAGAAAGAAAGAAGGATGATTTTATAATTTGTTTGTTAATTTGACGTTATAAAGATTTCGTACAAAATTTATTTCCATACATTTGAAGCGATGATGGCGGTGAGTATTTCTATATAATTAAATGTATTAATACAGTTATTTATAGTTCCGGCTTATGTTTTAACAGGACAAATCTTCCAAAAGAAGTAATGGGATATCCAGATTATTCGATACCTGAGAATTCTAAAAGTTACATTCACCACGACGATATTCTCGCTTTCCTTAACGACTATTGCGATCACTTTAAGCTTCGTGATAAAATCAAAGTAAGTCCGATGCCGAGCCAATACAATCAACATATTTAACAAAAGTCCAAAAATCCGTATTTAATATTCCTATGTAATCGATATACTTCAATGCCCATTCATTATGCAAGCATACGGATCACGAAAATTCCTGGCAAGTGCATTGCAATCGAACATTAATATTTTAATAATTAAAAATGACAAAACATATTTTACACAAAATATTCCAAAAATATTCTACCGACCACGTACAGTAGTGGCAAAATGACTTCAATTTTCAATTGAAATTCAGATAAAAATACAGCAATAAATTAATAATAAATCATTGGTAAATCTTTGGTAATAAAAATCTTGAATGAAAGGGCATTAAAAAAAAGAAAAAAAATTGGATATAATCGTCGTCGTGCTAATATTTATTATTCAATAAATCTTTTGTATTGTTGGCTATTAAAGTACGCGGCAATAGCACTCTCGTACTAATTGAAAAAAGAAAAGCCACGTAAACTGTGCATCTATCTGTAAATTGAGCGTGTATCGTGAAGTACATGATCCTCGAAGATGAAGACGAATTCAATCTCCAAGTGGATAGCCTCGAGCGTTTAAATGTCCGTAAATGTTCCGCCCCAATAAATAAAGCGCATCTGCTCGCAATTAAGCAATGTTAACCGACTTCCGTGACTCGGAGCGCGATTATTAATAGGCCGAGATGTTTATCGCAGTTCTTGCACAATGTTGAATTGGTGGAGCCAATGGGTGCCGAGGGGATGGGGACGGGAGGCAAGTGGAAGCTGCGGGTGCGGGACCTGCGGAGGGGCAGGAGCATCGAGGAGTTCTTTGACGTGGTGATGGTGTGCAATGGGCATTATTTCGAGCCGTCGTTGCCGAAGCTCAAGGGCCACGAGGCTTTCAAGGGTCAGCAGATGCACAGCCACGATTACCGGCGTCCGGAGCTTTTCGCCGACAAGCGCGTCCTCGTCATAGGCGCCGGACCTTCTGGTAATTCGATCAAGCGCCTCTCTTCTCCCCCTTTCGCTCGAATCATCTTGCAATCTCGATGAGCTCGCTAACGATGTGAACGCCTTTTAATTGTTATCGTGGTTGAGCGCCTACTGATATTTATAAATTAATTGGATCATTCTGCTTAATGCTAAGTGAACTTTATGCTCTTGGAATGCAGCTTTAGAGTAGGCATTTAGCTTGTTTACTGCCTATGGACAATTTGCATTTGGAGTTATTTTCATTGAATTTTCCTTTAGCTAAATGCACGCTTATGCCGCCTTACTTTCGACCCTTGGCATTTACTCATAAAATGCCTCGTGAGACTTTTTAACGCAAATTCAACTCCTGTTTGCACAAGAATTCCTTCGCTTCTATCCGCCGAGCGTGAAATAATAGCTTTATCGAGTAGCATTTATAATAGTACACGACGTGAAATATGAATATACTCTCAAATACATGTTTCTCATCGTTAGGTATGGACTTGGCCTTGGAAATTTCAAAGAAGGCTAAACGAGTTATTTTAAGCCATCATTTAAAAGAGGCGATCTTGACCAAGTTTCCCAATAATGTTGTGCAAGTAAGATTTAGGTATATTTTATTAGAAGTTTGAATCATTTTGTTCGTCGAGATAAGCTCATTATTGTCATTCCGAGTTTCTGACGTCGCGCGTTTTATGACACAGAGAAAGGATGTGGTGGAGTTGAAGGGAAATTCAGCCGTTTTTCAGGACGGAATGAGTGAAGAGGCCGACGTAATATTTTACTGCACGGGTAAGCAATCGTTTGAATATTTATTGCGATGGAAAGGTTTATACGAGTAATAGAGTTCCCTTACTCTTCAATCAGGCTACAAGTACAGCTTCCCCTTCCTTAGCGAAAGCTGCAACATCAAAGTCGACGACAACATGATCACACCTCTGTGGAAGCACGTAATTGCCATTGAAAATCCAACATTGGTTTTCATAGGAATACCGTTTTACGTATGTGCCTTCAATATGTTCGATTTGCAGGTATGAACAAATGCGACAATCACACTCACATTTAATCGCCATTGAATGTAATGTAGCATAATATAACACAATAGTATCAAATTTTGTTGAGGAATTTAAAAAAAAATAAATCTTCCTGATACGAGCGTTTCAGACTTCCTGCGTTTAATAGCCTCGAGATGAATAGCAGAAGGGAAAGAGAACATTATCGCAATTCCTTGCTAATTGGGTCTTTGTCGATCGCTATTTATAAATGTCCTCATAGCGAAATATTTCCCGTATCCTTAAAAGCACGTGTCCTCAGCATATCCACGTAAAGCGAATCAATCGACGTTCACGTTTAAATTTACTCTTTCCCCACGCGTCAACGAATTCCTTCCCAAGCATTAGCAACAATTACATCCGCATAAACAATAACAGAGCCACAGGCTTACTTCCCAAAATCTTCATTTGCTTCCTATTAAACGAGCAATTAGTGATTCATCGCCTGCCCATTACTCCAACCAAAAGCTACAATCACCTCGTGTTGCTTTCCACTTGCAAATTATTCACAATTACAGCCATTAATTGAATTGCCTGTCATTAATTAAACATTAGGGGCCACACCAGGTACATTACCCAATGCACGTGAGCGTTGGTAGATGAGCCGAGGGATTTAATTGCTGAAAATTTTCATCTCAAGGTGCGCTTCGTCCTCCGCTACCTGAGCAAGGAGAAGCAACTGCCAACGCGCGAGGCCATGCTCCTCGAGGAAACCGAGGAAAGGAACACTCGCTTCAACGTCCGGGGCTTCACCAAACGCCAATTCCACATGATGGGAGTACTCCAAGCCGAGTACTACGACGATCTCGCGGATACCGCGGGGATCGAGAGACTCGCGCCCGTCCTTGCGAGGCTCCACAACGAAAGCAGCAAACGCTTCTGCGACGACCTGGTGCACTACCGCGACGATCGCTACAAAATCATCGACGACGAGCATTACCAGCAGCTCAATGACTAGAGGCGCCCCCGCGCCTGCCAATTGTCAACGGCTGCCGAGACGATATTACCAGACAATAGTCTGGCAACTCGCGCACTCTATCGTAATAAACGAGGCCATTTAAGGGATTTCAGGCAAATAAGATAATAATTAATATGCGTAATATTGCCACCTCCTCGATTCACCTCGACTTTTATACTTTTGTTTTAATTGCGCAACGCTAAGATAAGCTTCACCGTTGCTGTCCAATGCATTGATTTTGGGATGGCGAAATGAACGGACTGAGGACTTTGACTTTGCGATGCTTAACTTTTATGTAATGTGCGCGTAAGTTTTATCAGGCTCTCGTGGAACAATCAATAAAGCAATTTGCATGCAATTTAAAGGGAATAGAAGCGCCCGCTTCTCCTTCTAATCAAACACCTGCCAATTGATTAGATTGACTTTTATATTCAACGATAAAAGCTTTCGATTCGATATGCTTAGGCAGACGTAGAAAGTTAGTCGAGACAATAAATTCTTTAGAAGTGGGAAGCTTCGAGCATTTAATTATGCATTTGTTTTATTAAATAAGTTTGCTCCCTCGGTGCTTATTGCATGAAATATGAAACTCCCTTGCCTTTTAATATCGAAATTGTCTGATTTCATTTACCGTTCGTAGTCACGAGCGCTACCAGCTTTTTGATACTTGATTAATTGAAATTTTGTATTAAAAAAAAATTTGTCCTCAATAACAACCAATGCTCACTTAAATATTACAGTTTAAAATACAGTTTAAAGATAATAAAAGTATAATATTTTCTAAAAATGTTTATAATTATGAGGCTGCCAACGATAAATGTTAATTTTTAAATAAAAAAAAAAAACAGATTTGGGCCGCAGATTTAAGATTGTCAATGTTTGGATAGAATTAGCTGATATGTAATCAAAACTATTCATCGTATTAATTATAAATTGCAGATACCACGCGTGTATCGTCACTATAGCATATTCAATATTATTTTATTGCTGTGAAAATGAGAGATTCATTACATCGTAACGAATACGTAATTAACAAGTTTAAAAGTTCTTACATTTATATACTTTCAATTGAACAAATATCCAAGCATTAAGAATTCTCAATTTTGTCTTCTGTACAATGTGCGTGTAAGCTTATCCTATAATTTATGCAACTGACATTCGCAAACTTATTTTGAATTTTAATAATATTATATGAAAATTGTCAGATCTTCCATTGACATTCTAATACAATGATAAAACTCATTAATTTTTATGTCGACTAAAAATACAATTGGATTCGGTATTTTTTTTTTAATTCAGTACACGTTTACTTGGATTCTTATGTCTTATCAAATATTACATTCCCGATCATTGTATTATTAAGTATGATAAATTTTATTGCAATTTTTAAAAAATGTCCTCGGCAATTAAATGCAAAGCGTACAAGGAATCTTGAAAATGTAGTAATTGATTAGTCTTCGCTAAGATTATTTTTGAGGACTTTCCGTAATTTTTGTAAAAACTAAATTTAATTTTTTTTATTAATGTTATTCATTAGTATGTAATGACGATTTTCCACATCTTTATCTTGATAAACATTATATATTTAACGAATAATAAACTTTATGTAATCAATATTTTGTATTTGGACGTGTGCATTTAAACTATGTTTGAACTGAGCAATTACGAAAGCAAATTAAATTCCTTTATTAATTTCGATTTATTAATTTATCTGTCTATTAAATTATTGCCAGTATATCGTCATTATTTTAGTCGCAATACAAGCCAACGTCATGGGAAATAATTGAGTAGCATCATTTTATTAAAAACAAAATATACGGGTACCATCTATATTAGTTTAATTAGCAATTAAATTTAATGAGTCCTTAATGAGAAAAAAACAAATTTATTTTTCAATTTGAGTTTTATCGCAACTTTATAGTTCATAATCTTTATTCTGAGTCTTATTAAATCAATATCAGGCTCCAACACTAGAACAAATATAATATTAATATAAATATATCTTATCCTAAACTGCTTTCAAATCGACAAGAAACAATATTATTTATCATTTAAATGGAGATCCATGTAATTGAACGAGTATGTGAATAATTCAATTATCACATGCTCACTCTCTAAGAAAATAAAGAAATTGACAGCGATACACTTTTCCTTTATTGATGTAATTATGATCATTTAGTACTATTATTGGCCCTGTCACAACACAATTGCTTGAATTGTTTGACCCGTTTCAATTTGATAATATGAGACACAATGCACACAATAGCACTGCATTTGACTGTTGGCACGTATATTGTATTTTATTCTTTTCACAATCGCTTATTTCACATCAAAAGAGTCGTACAGAGTCTTATTTTTCTCCACAATAAGTCGCTTGCTTGTGGTTTAGTATATTTTTCACCGTGCTCTCTTAATTTAACTCAATATACACATATATATACATATATATATATCATAAATGTGTATATGATAAATTTGTATGCTATACGACCATAAATTAAAAAAAAAAAGAAAAAAACAGAAATTTTTATTTAAAATGTTGTACCTAATATATGAAAATACAGATTTTTCATATATGACAAAATTTTAATTATCTGACAATTTTCAAATAATTTGAAAATATTTTAAAAATTACGGCCTCAGTTGTTGCATCATTAGTAACATTGAAAATTTTTTTAATAGATATATTTTTTAAATTTAATTATACTTTTTCCCAGTCTTAATTGTAAATTTAGAACAAATTTCAAATCAGTTCATTTCAGAATTTCCTAATTATTCCAAATAACTATTTCTCATTCAAAAAATAATATATTTTATGAGTGCAATATAAGTATTCGCGTTCGCATTTACTCAATTAATTAAAAAAAATCGTTGCAATATTCATCAGATCCTAAATTTCTATATTTCTATATACGTATGCTGACAAAATAAAATGCATTAAACCTAAATTTTATATGCACACAACAAGAGTAGAGTACTATAATAAACAAATCATTTACTAATTAACTTAAAAATACTTTTACCACAAGAAATATGAATAACAACTATAACTAAAACTAATAATTAACAAAATTAAGAAAAATATAAGATTCTTGTATTTTTTATTGTATAAATAGTTTATTTTTAAGCAATTTATAGGGATGTTTTTAATTTGAATATCAAGTGTAGGAAACTAAAAGAATCATGGAAGATAAAACGATAGTTCTCGTAAGTACATAGTTTAAAAAAGAAAAAAAAAATCGATAAAATAATTGCTTGGTATTGCTTCCAGAAAAAAAAATATTAAAAATCATTCTATACGAAAGATTTTAAATTTAATGTTTAAGGAATTAACCAGAAGTATATGATTTGAACATATTTTATGATTGAAAATTCTGTATCTGTACATAAGACGGCAATAATATTTTCAAATGTACATAAATTTTCGGAAATAATTGTGAAACATATTTCTAGAAGGAAAAAAAAATTGACATTGACATGAAAAAAATACTGATTTATTAAATAAATATTAAAAGGTAATTGTAGAAAACTGATAAAAGTATATTTTAGGCATTTATTTGCTCAAATATGAATTATGCAGAATGTTAGCACGTAGGAAAAATGTTACTTTTACAAGTGACATTGATTTTTTTTTTGTTTTTCTTTTGTTTTAATATTAAATAACATTAATATTTAATCAAAGATAATACGTAATAATGTTATCCCTTTCTTATGCGAGGTGTTATTTATTGTGCGCATTTCTTAATTCTTATGTACACACTTGTATCATATCAATTATTACAAACAAATAGCGAAGAATTTAATTCATATGATCTGGAAAAATTATATAAGGAATATAAAAAGTACGTAAGAAATGTAATTTATTTGAGAGAACGAATCACCGATTAAACCCATCAGAATATTTTTCGTTTCATTATATATAATCCATACGATTAATTATGTACAAATTACTGTAATATAAAATTCATTGCATATAGATAATTATTATTGAATAGATAGTTATCGATATTAAAGGAATATTATTGATAATAGACGTAAGCATGCAGAATATGAAAATAATTATTTCTACGTATCAAGAAGAAAAGAAAAAAAAGAGCACCACAGTATCGAATTCAATTTACTTAATCCAAACTCAATAAGAAATAATAAAAATACCTTTTTATAATAATAAAAACAGCTTTTTTACTATATAATATGATGTTTCTCGTATTTGTTTAGTCGCCATTAAATGTGCAGGCTCTGCAATTTTTAGATCATCGCAACGAATTTTTATTCCTTATTGCTATTATATAAGATATTAATAATTTGTTGCATATAAGAAAATTATTATTTAATGTGAAATTAAATTGAAAAAAATATTGTAGCGATATATGATATTTTTGCAATGAAAATGTTGAAGCGAGGAAAGCTTTGAATAGGACATGTTAATTATAATAAATTACGAGCCATGAACTTATTTATTGCCTATACTTGTTGCTTTTTTCAAACTGGACTTCTCCATTAACATAATGCGACAATAATGAATAACTTATACTACTAAAGATTAATTAAGAGTCATTAGAAGTCGTGCTTAATTTGATAAAAAATTATTGACAAGAAAAGTAGACTATTTCTTTTTACACGACAATAACTATTATTATGAAAAATTAGATTTTATTTTACAAAAAAAAAAAAAATTTCTCTTTTATTGTATCATCTTTGATAATTTGTTGTTTCCTTCTCAATGTTTCAACATTAGGAATTTTATTTCAATAAGTAATATAGGTGACGTACGATATAAAAGTACAATTAACTTAACACAAGCTAGATTTCATTTATACATTATGATTGTGGAAAATGGTTGTTTTTTTTACAAATGGCACTGATAATTACATATTCCACCCCCCACCTTTATAATTTTTAGCATATGTTTATATAAAATTAATTATCTATCGATAGAAGTTAAACATAAAATTTGTATTTACGATAAAGTCCACGTCAATCTATCTAAATTCGAAAGCCAATGCGAGTCAATATTATCCGACAAATAAAACGAATAATAAAATGAACATTAAAATGAAATACTTCCTTTATAATATATTACACAGCCATTTTATGAGAAAATCTAGAACATTATTTGCTTTAAAGTCACATTACAAAATGTAACGCAAACATTGAAAATTTTCGTTTCATTCGTTATTTGCGGCTGATATTACAATCATTCACAATTATTATGCTTTAAAATTTGAATAAATTAAATTTCGTTTTCGTAAAGTATCGAAAAACTATATAGAATTTATCGATGAATAATATAAAGTAACATAGACTTGGATAAAAATGTCGATCAAGTAGCTTTTCCCAACAATAAACATAGAACTTTGTATAAATTTTATACAAAATAATTTTACAAAATGTTTTTATATCACTAATCATTTACCGAGTGTGAAATTTTGTGAAATTTAATTTAACGAATCTAAAAGTTACGACCAAGTGACCATTTTCATCTTAATAAATGACAGAAAAAGGTGGGAAAAATTTTACAATAAATTTCTCATCGCTGAACGTAAAGTATAACTTTGACTAACCTAATTTTTCTTTAATAAAAAGCGTAAATCAATATGACGATCATCCGAGGCTTATATTATTCGGGCAACCCAAAGAAATCTTGAATGAATTTTCGAGTTCGAACAAACAAATATATACGATAAGAGTGCTGTATGAGCGATTTGATAAGGACGCTCGGCTTGAGCCTTCGAGCCTTTGTTACATAATTTTACAGCTTTTTTTTCGCGCGCTTGTCTGCTTTCCAATCATCATTCATGGGAAACGTAAAGTAAACAGAGAGAGAGATACGACAGATGCGCAAGTGAGATAGCTTCGACTCGTAGATAGAGTCGAAGAATCGCCATAAATCATAAATCATAGTATTAAGTAGTCCGACAAATTTTCTCATTACTTTGTATTGTCGAGTGAGCTGCCTCTTTCGGATTTGTCCAATGCTCGGTGATCTTTTTATCATAAATAAGTAAGCCAAGTGATTTAGTTCGACGTAGAGTAAGAATTGTATAAAAATGTAGAGGAAAAACGTTTACTTTGAAAAGCCAAGAGACTGCTTTCAAGAGTCTTGGGTGCTGTATCAATTGTAACTTTCTGGAATTCTAATTTTTATTTCATAATTATAATACAGTTCGCTGTATTGTCGATCAATATTAAAATTATTTTGGGAAGATAAATCTCATAAGTACATTAAATTTTAGAATGTGTCGCCAGGTTTTTATTAAAACCACACAATGTTAATGTTTCGATAAATGGCAATAAAAATTGATAAAATGATAAAAATGCAATTGCGTTAGTTAATTGGAATGGAATACTTAATAAAATTACCAATTATATTTTCGGAATGAAATAATTGGTTCGTGAAATTTATTTTTAATACCCACCAGTTGAAAATATCGAGCGATCATTACTGTATTAATCGTAAGTCAGTCGATGTGCTTAAACTTTTTCGATCTTTTCATATTCTCAAGATTGAGTGCTAAATTTTTAAATTCATAAAGATCAATGACAATTCTCCTCGACTCTGATAAAATTATGGGGAATTTTTAAAATGACAATAAATACTTGTCAAGAAGCGTTTCTTCTACCACATATTTTGTCCATAAATTCTTTATTTATTTGTACATTTAAACTTTATTATTATTAGCTCCGGGCTAATCAAATTTTGAAAAAGATTTATTTTTTGTCCGTCTCTCTTGTCGTAAAGACTCCCTATGACTAATAATTTTGCCTTATTCGAAGCAAAATATATTGTTTCATATTTATCAAATATTGAACGTGGATGTTTTGAAAAATGTATTGTTTGCCGATCGACGAAATAAAATTCTCGGCGAAATAATAATTCAAACGGCAACTTGAAGTAAATGACGATTGGCCAATCACCACCGCAACGATAATACATTCAAGAAAACACTTAAACAAGAGAGAAGGCGACGATGATGAGCCACTGAAATTCTGCAAGAAATTCACATTAAGCGTTGAAAATAATAATTGGACGTTCATTGCGCGGAAGCCCGAGGGAATTTGACACTCGTGGAAATATCAATTATCAATGATTCATTGTCCAGTGGACGTAAATCGTAATGTCGCCAGACAAACAATTGGCAACTTTCGACACTTTATTGTCATACATTGCACACGCCGATAATTTATCATCGTAATTCGGCCTGTTGCGTTAAGAGAAGGATTGAAAAAAGAGAGAAAATAGTGAGGGCCGAGGGGATATTACCGGAATGTGGATTATGTGGATTATATGCTTGGGGTTGGTTAGCCACGACTTGTCACTACTACGAATAATCGTTTGTGGGAGGCGTCAGTTGTCACCATAACCAGTTGATACCAGTTTGTTGGACTGCCTTTGCATAGCTTCAGTTAAGCGTAAGTGTGCGGCTATTAAAGAGAGGAGCCGAGCACTTGCAGTTGTGCAGCTTCTCTTTCACTTTAGAACAATGATTCGTTGTTACATGAGCGTTGAGCCTCTTGGTGTAAAATTACTTTCAATTTAAATTACCGGAGAGAAATATTAAACTACTCCACTCGACGATCATAGAGTGCGTTTAGTGCAAGTACTCCTTATTATTCGTATTAATTAGGGATTCGCTATTTGGATCCCATGACAATATCACATTTAACGAAGAACTATTTCCGTTGCATTACTGATAATACCGATTGATAATGCACATCTAATTGTGAGAAAGCGAAAACATTAGCCATTCGAGTCTTCGCGTAGGTTAAAGAATTTAATTGTTGGCATATATTTACATATTCCATGGTATTTCAATAGATTAACAAAATATATCGAGGATAAATACCGTGCGCGTGTCGTCATAGGTAATTACAAATTTATACAAAATACTAATAATAAGCAAATTTAATTATTCAATTATAATTCATGAATATCAGGTTATGTTGATGCTTAGCATTTAATTTATTAATAAATCAATTAAATCTAACAGTCGTAGAATAATCTACCACTCGCACTGTAATAATTAACATAATACATCGATGTAACATGTATATTTTTTCGACATTGAGTTTGATTAATAATTGAATGACAACAAATTAAATAGCAAATAAAATAGAATAAATAATGGCAAAAGAGTATTTACATTTCCGTCAAATGTCAAAGCTATTGCCACTGCTTAATCAATAGTGTTAATTTTGTTAATTATTCAGCTGATAAATTGTAAAGCGTATCGCTAATTTCAATGATACGCAAAGACACAACGTATACAGCGAATAAAGAAAAAAAAACGAAAGAAACGGCAAACATACGTCGAATGTCTAAAGTTACCAAGTGGTCGAGACAATAATACTAGAAAAATTACAATTTGTAGTTATGTTTGAACGATCGAGAACACGTTTTCAAACAATTTCCGTACAATGCTCTCATTATCTTGCTATACGCTTTTAATGTTAAAATTCAATGTTATTTCTATTTGATATATGTTATTTCTATTAATATCAATGTTATTTCTATATGTTATTTCTATATGATAAAATTCAATGTAAAATTAAAATTTCAATGTTAAAAGACACTGGAGAATGAGATTGCTACTACACCGTAATTGTAACTTTGAAAATTGTGGACATTGTGCGCGTCAGCCTTTTAATGAAATGTGACAGTAAATAGATAATTATGCACGTGTGGCAGCGTACGTACTATCATTGAATAAAAAGTAATTTGTCCCATAGAAGCCTAGCGTTGCGCATCGACGAGTATGAATTCCTTGACGTATTTACGAGCCTCCGAGGCTAAAAAAAAAAGCATCGTATGTGGTTGAGAAGAGAGCGAGGATTCCGTGACTTGACGCTTAATGGCCGTCGAATAATAACGAAGCTAAAGCCGCATCTCCGTTTCTCACGCTCGATTCCCTTAGCTCGGCAACTACTCAAGAACTCGGAACCCGCCCTCCAAATGTCCATCGGACACGCCATGAAAGAATCGTCCCGCCACGGGTCCTGCATTAAAATGCCAGCTCAGCAACGTCATCCCTTAGCACCTGCCGAGGAAGAAAGAGCGCGGAAGTCGTAGGAGCGAGGCATGTTGGTAGCATCGCGGGTGGACCACGAGGTACTTCCGGGCGAGTGTGGCGGTCGGTCCTCGCGGTCGCTCCGACCGAGAAGCGCGGCCGAGCTCCTCGACTCTCATGTCCCGTTTTCTCAGCTACGCATACGTGGGCCGTCGCCGGTCGAGGATAATTGCGATATGACGGATAAAACGGCGGCGCTTTACTGGCGCTGCGTCACTTGTGGAGGCCGCGTGCTCGGGAGGCGCCCGACCATTCCCCAACTTTCCATTCTGGTTTCCGGGATCTCAACGAGTGGCCGCGCTCCTGCCGATGCGAGCTGCTCGCTGCGCGTGTGACAGTGGTGGACCATCTCCCCTGGATCTAGGGCACCCTCCCCGACACAACTAAGTTTGTAAGTTTTTACCTCAATCTGTCTAATTGCTTCCTTTGGCAGCGGGCCGCGAGGTGATGGGCCGAGTGTTCGTGTTACGGGAAATTAAGGCCCAGAGTTCTTATAAGCCGACCGAGTGACACTGACATTCCGTTGAGAGGCGCGTTAGACTCTTTGGCTTCTTCGTAGCGACTCCCACCTTCACCCCAATCACTATGATTGATACAATTCACTTACATTTATAAAATAGGCGTTTAACCAGCCGAGTCAAACTGGGCATTACGTAAACTCCAAATACTTTGTCAATTGTTGTGGCAAAAAAAATTATTGCAATGGAAGCATAAGAGCCCGAGGAGCATTTATTTCTCCAACAGTAAAACCACATAGAAATTACGAGATTCCGCAGATATAAAATATAAGCGCTGCAATTATGCTAATGGGCTCATGTAAATTCAACATTCTTATTATTTTGTGGTATATACTTTTATCATAATCATAATAGAAGTAGTAGTAGTGATAATAATAATAACAACAACAACAACAACAACAATTATAATAATCGATGATAATAGTGACGCAATAATAACGGAAAAAAAGGAGCATCCATTTACCGTGATATCAAGTATTAATTATAATTAATAATTATCTTCTATATTTCATCAAGGTATTCAACTAATTAAGCTAAAACGAAAGCACAACAAACTACTTAATTAAAAGTGCCAATAGCTTATTGACTATTCTATTTTTACACGATGTCAATATTTAATCATTAAATTTAACTTCTCGTTAGCTATCATCATAATCCAGTGTAATATGTAAATAACATGGATGCATTTTATTAAAGTGCCACGCAACATTCTTTAATGATTTTTCGTTTTTACAATATGCCAAGATGATCCATCAATTAGCGGGAAAAAAAAGGAAAGATGAGGCGAACGAGACAAATAAAATAAATGCAAGATGTAAAGTGATGAATTAATTAAATTAACGTACAATTAATAGGAGAGTAAATAGCACTGTTGCGTATCAAATGGGAATTTTTTTAATAATTAACACGCCTTAAACGCACACATATCATAATGCCAATGACCTGATTTTTTCTGGCCGAAGATGCGATATGACTTACAAATGAGCTTTTTTCTCTCTCTCTCTCTCTCTCTCTCTCTCTCTACCGCATACGTGACAATTCAAAATTCATTTTTAATGTGATTTATTTAGTTTTATATTTTAAAAAATCGCATGAATTACGATTGATTAACAGTTTTGCCACAGTTACATCGGCACTCATAAAGGATTCATGCGGACTAACGATAAAAGAAATAGATTGACATTGTTTTCCAGCCCACTAGAACCCCCATAATAAATTTAATTCTCACAATTTATATTAAAGTCAAACAAAAATAAAAAAAAGAAAAGGAAAAACCGTGAAGTGTAGGTTTCTTTTCTGCAGTTATCAGAGATAATTGGGACACGATATGAATTATACAGAGTCAATGAAATTCTAGGCTTGTTGAATTAATTTATCGATTAGAAAGAATAATTTAATTTAATTTATAGATGTCCATTATTAATATCGAGAATGGACAATGTTAGAACATTATAAAAATGCATGGAGAAATTTATTCTTGGCTTCGCAATGTTATTTGTAAAGAGTAGAAATTTTGCAAAACAAATGCCATTGTAAATCATTCAACTTAAACGATTTAAGCAACCGTTTATTAATTATGCGATAGTTTTACTAATTTTTTTCCATACAATGTTCGCGAGCAAATAACATTTTCACGTGCAAAGTAATCATAATATAATTATTATTAAAATCGATTATTGATTCAAAGACACAACGCGTCTCTGAAATATGCAAACTATATAAAATATAAATATTTGTAAAATTCATTGTAACAATTTACGAATGTATCGATTACAAGCAATTATCAGAATTACAAGAATTATTTTTTTGATTTCTCACGATAATATAATATAATATATATTGTCGATTAGTTACCCTACATCATATATCTCAAATTGAATAAACTTGTAATATTTACAAATTATAAGCTAAAAATATATATACCATTCAATAAAAATTAAATAAGATAATAGTGTAATATATTATGTACTGATATGATTATTTTATTAAAAATCAATATTTAATCGTGATAAGTGTATTAGCAATAAGAATGTTGGATTATGAAATAATGACCTGGTGAAACGATTATCTATGTTAAAATAAATGCCTAAACAACAAATATCTACAATATCCCAAGAAATTCCAATAAAGTAAATTAATTTAGTTACGAGGCGTAATAGTGAAATAAATATTAAATAAAGCATAATCTATTTGCAAATAAAGGGTGAAAATTTGTCAACATTTTCTCTTCGTACAATCGTACAATCGTTCGTGCTTAATTAAATAAAATTTAGTAATAACATTTTGTAAATTAATAAAAAATTTAGATAAAAACAAAAAACAAATCCAACATACGTATGTTTAATAAAAGGAAGTGCATTATTAATAAAGATTTATTGAAAATTTAACGAACCTATAATATTATAAGTATATTTTAAAAGAATTAAATATAGTAAAAATAGTATCCGTTTATTATACATGATTTGAGTATTTGTTAAAAAGAAAAAAATAAAGGATAAATAATATATATATGTATATTATTTAAAAATATGATATTTTAAAGAATTACTTTAATTATTCCTCTAAAATAATATCATTTACTCGACAATAATGTCAAAAGTTCTTGTTCAATGCACTCTAATATGCTACTCTCTAATGTATTATTTTATCACAATTATTATGACAAAGATAATGTATAGTCCTAACAATAATTGATTATCCAGTACTAGGATTATGATCAAAAGTTAAATTATGATTTTGCAATTTAAAAAATCGCGTACTTTAACGAAATTGAATTAAAATTGAAAGATTTATACCTATTGATCGGCGAAAGCGTTCTTTCATTTCCTAGCTATTAATATCACAATTAAGGCGCTTTATCATATGCTGAGTAACGCACCAAGAGAGAGAGAGCAAGAACTAAGATCGCAGATGAATCGACTGGCCATGAGGAAAAAAGGATCTAATAAGTTTGCATTGGCAGTGGAGGCAATTATATTGGGCATAGAGCTCTCCACCGTAATGCCAATTAGTTTTGTAAAATCAGCCGGTCTAAAGTCACAAACAAGCCCCAGCGTTTCACACACTCAAGCGCATTCAAGGAGAAGCCGAGCCTACGACAATACAATAGCGCACCCGTCAAACCTCGATTAGTTGTTGTTGTCCCATTGGCGTAGTTAAGAAGCCGCAAGAAGAAGAACACCGTAGCCCAATCGTAGGGGGTGTGGGGGGGCGCTCGTGCGCATACTCGTGCAGCACTCCTTGCAAGAAGATATTAGAGTGGAGCG
Source organism: Ceratosolen corneri (assembly GCA_030522565.1). Taxonomy (NCBI): domain Eukaryota; kingdom Metazoa; phylum Arthropoda; class Insecta; order Hymenoptera; family Agaonidae; genus Ceratosolen; species Ceratosolen corneri. Next base: position 25,276 of record JAPYYT010000291.1, read on the forward strand.
GAAGTGCGAGTGGCCCGGCTCTCGAGCGGCCAACAACTGGGGAAGCGCGAGCTGACGCAGGCGCCCAAGTCACGGCAGTGGTAAACAAAGTTCAAAGTGCCGCGGGCGCGGTTTTCGGAAGGGATGGGCCCCCTGAGGGGCGGGGGGAGTTTGGAGGTAGCGGGGAGTGTGGAGAGGCGGCGCCGTGAGCTCGCAACCCCCGGTCGAGCGGGCCTGGGCTCCGTCAGCTGGCGGCTCTCGCGTCAACCTCCTCCAGCTGATCGATGCCAGAGTCGCCTCGTCGCAATGGCCGCGCGGTGGTCAGTTCGCGGCCAGTCGCCCCCGCGTAACGCCGTTGTACGTTCCAGGGCGTAGCGGGCGGGCGTGCCGGGGAGAGCCGTGGAGATGCACGACATCGAGGCCTTCGGCAAGTACCAGCTGACCATTTACGGCCTCATCACGCTGCCGCTCATCCTCTCGGCCGGCTTCACCCTCGACTACGTATTCACCGCTGGCGAAGTCAAATACAGGTAGTCGCGGCATCACTCCCCACACCACTCTGCCCATTAATATTTATTAGCCGAGTATTGCGTTGGAGGAATTGCCTCGCGCTTTCCCTCTCCGGTCGACTCTTGGCTTCCTTTGTTGGCGGAGCTTCTGCTCGCGCTGCGCTCATTATCATTGTGGACGACGTTGCGATTCACGCGTCGCGCGATCATCGTAGCCTTTATTTCAATTTCGTTTCACGCCAAGTGCAAATATTTGAAAAATCCTCGCCCCCTCCCTCCCATGCCACATGCTCCTTTTACATGTGACAGTTTGGGCATTCTCGTGTGTCTGTGCGCGCTGGCCTACTGGAGTGGCAAGATTACGCGCTCTTATCATTCCTGTTGTTGTTTATGCCTTTTTTCCATTCTGTTGTATTATTTCGGAAAGAAAGAAGAGAGAGAGAGAGAGAGACAGAGAGAGTAGCCGAGCACACGGATATGGTAATTCGGAGAGTATGAGAATAATATAACGAGGAGTTACATTCTACGACTACGATGTGTTTTCATATTTACTTTATGGTTAAGCTCGGAAAGATAATTTTTATCTTTTGCTACTAAAATCACTGGCATTTATAAATAGTTCTTGCAATGTGCACTCCCATTGTATTGTGTATTTCATTTTTTCTCTTCTTTTTTTCTTCCCCCCCCCCTCTTCCTCTCGTACATAAATATTTATCTAAAGTTGGGAATAATTTATGATATTTACTCTATCCTAAGATCAATGTCATCGGTGTAACTTGAGCTGTCATTGTATTATGATTGTTTTAAGGGCTTTCGTGGCCGCATGAAACTTATTTCATCTTACGAAAATGTTATCGAGCTTCAAAAGGATATTTATTTATCACCTAAACCTGTTTGATAAACCCGTCATGAGCATACAACAACACATTCCTCAATAGTACGACCGAACATATATATATATATATATATATGTATGTATATATACGTACTTGGGCACGCAAAACTCTTGGTTTAAAAGTATATGCGTCGAGGAGAGATGAAATAAAAAATTTAAATTCTTTTATGTCTCTCTCTCTCTCTCTCTCTCGCGGGCGCGTTTATGCTATTAGTGGCGAGATGTTGGACGTATTGCAAATCTAACGACAGCATTGTTAAAATCTCGTCATCCCAATCATAAGCGAATGTGAGGCCACAATTATTTACGTGGTCAATGTGTATGCGCAGGTGCCTCGTCCCGGAATGTGAAAACGCCAACAGCACGACGATCTCGGGCCAGCCATGGCTGAACAATTCCCTGTCCGACAAGAACTGCATGCGCTTCGCTCCGCGAGGCTCGCAATCAGGCGGCGATTGCTCGGATCCGAATTTCTTCGATAAGAACGAGACGAGAGCGTGCGAAGCATGGGTCTACGATCCCGAGGAACTCACCATTCACAACGAGGTAAGACTCACCAACGAGTAAAACTCACCAGCTCCAACCACACGCTCCTTTTACTCTAATTTACCGCTCTCCCAGTTTAACAACAGTTTTACAAGTTAAACTTGGCGCATTGGGTTTTTAGGAATAGTAATACGTCATTGCGCTAAATAATAATAATCCGCGCCTTAGGGCGAACGTTGCAGTGTGAGCTAATCGAGCTTCGCGAGCTTATCGCATTCAAATTAATTGATAAGTGTTTTATTACGATACTCGCACGACCCTGAGCACCGAGTGATAATTTTGCGCTATTTTATACGCTGGCCTATATAAAATTTCAACGCCATCGCAGCTTCGACGTCTCGTTATATCAGTTTACTATCCGTTGCTCGAGCCTGCAATTGGTCAGGCCCATTATTTAAGAGAATCACGTAGCTTGTCGAGTTAAGCCAACATAACTGCAAATCGCAACTTTCAGTGGGGAATAACGTGCGACGCCAATCGCTGGAAGCTCACCCTCGTCGGCACCATAAACAACCTCGGCCAGCTCGTCGGACTGACATTCGCCTCAACATTATCCGACAAGTAGGTCCCACACATTTTCAGCCAATATCAGTGAAGGCTCGCGACAGCAGCCTGCAATGCCTATGCACGGCCCTAATGATGCTCAATTGTCCCCCCAGGTATGGCAGAAGGACGGTACTCACGTCGATCACCTTCCTCGCGGGCCTCAGCGGCCTCGTCCACTCCTTCTCCGTCAATTACTGGATGTTCATCGCTTTTGAGTTCATCGACGCCTGCTTCGCCGCCGGGATTTACAGCTCCGGCTTCATCTACGGTAATTGCAAATGCATGAGGCGGCACTCGCCAATTGCGATTGCGAGCGCCTCGACGACTCGTTGACAAGTGGCCTCGCAACCACACTGCTGTGCACTGAATCCGATAATAACAGCGACAATGACAATGACGGTAGCAACCACGATACCAATAATAACAAAATATATCTCACCATGATTTACTTTTTGCAACAGCTATGGAGATGACGGGCGTGAAGAAGAGAATTCTTGGCAGCACGGTGATATCGTGTATATACGCGGTTGGCGAGATGTGGCTTGGATTGGCAGCCATGTGGGTGAAAAACTGGAGAACCCTTATGAGGATTATTTATGGTCCCGGCTTGCTTGTTATACTGCTCATGTTCATACTGCCAGAATCCGTTAGGTAGGCCCTTTTATTGCCCGTTGTCCGTGATATTTTGTTAAGCGTTGCTTTTGCATGCGTTTTGGCATGGATTTTGCAAGCTTTTTTTCTACTCTTCGAACTCTTGCATTGAGCACCGGCTAAAGAGCTAAAGAAACAAACAAACAAACAAACTACCTTTCAGATGGCTTCTGGCTAATGACAGACGTGACATGGCCGATAAAGTCTATCGTAAGATGGCTCGTGTGAATAAGCTCAGCGTCACCGAGGAAACATTCTTGGAGCTTAGGAGTATTAATAATGAGAAGCCCAGTGAGGTGAGTGTCACATCTTTATTCGATTATACCGCTCGACGGCTCTCTCCTTTGAACAGCAATTTCGACGGAAACAGTACAAAGATAAATTAAACATTGCATGAATTACTCAACACTTCATTGGTATTCCGTTTTATGGCGGAAATAACGTATGTGCCACGAGGTATGTGCAATGTTTATTGGGCCTTGTGCAAGTGTTTATGAAATTACGTATGCATATAATAATTATGTATACATGACTCTGAAACGACAATATTCTTAAACCTCCAAGACGAATAGTTTACGAGCAATTATCTTTTACATATTAATACGATTGGAGAACGAGAAGAGGAGTAAGAAAGGATAAAAGGACGCATTTAAAACAAAAATTTCTTTCTCGTGACAGTTCTTTAACAAAATTTAATTACATTGTGCCTATAATTAATGAGATAAGATGAAAATTAACTGCTTGCAGAAGGAAGAAGCCCAGGAGGTTAAGGACGAGCCACGCATCACTCAGATTAGAAAAAGTCCCAAGATACTCGTGCGTCTCCTCATCTGCTCGTTTTGCTGGCTAACCAACACGTTCGTTTACTACGGGCTTTCGTTAAACTCCACGGAATTCGCCGGCAACAAGTACATAAACTTCATCCTCGTCACCGCCATCGAGATACCCGGCAATATCCTCGTCTTCCCGCTGCTCAACACAATCGGCCGCAAAGCCACGCTCTGCAGCTCCTTCATCCTCAGCGGCATCTTCTGCCTGGCCATTCAATTTATTCCCAAAGTCGAGTACGGTTAGTGTCTATGGGATTTCTCGATAAAATGGCTCTCGAGGTAGTGATTATTAGATGCTGATTTGACTTATATCGATATGAGCATAATAGATGGATGTGGTGCGCAGCAGCATTAATGAATGCCAAGCAAAGGATCATTCGACGATTGTTTTTTCAAGGAGTGTAACACAATTTGTACAATTAGAGCCAGCCAAGTGACGGTAAAGCGCATCCATCTATTACGCATGCAAACATTAATAATCTACGAGTCGATTGAGCATTATTCGCGTGTGTGTTTTGTTTGTGGCGCGCTTCTCATCAACGACGAGAGCATAATCCCAGTTGGTAATGATCTTTTGCAGGAATATGGGCAAATATTGCTCTTGTACTTTACGTCTGCGGCAAAGGCTGCATAACAATGGCATTCTCCACTTCCTACGTTTATACGACGGAATTCTTCCCAACGACACTCAGACATTCATTGCTTGGCATCTGCAGCATGACAGGACGGATTGGCTCGATTTTGGCACCTCAAACACCTTTGCTGGTACGCGACTTTTACATTTTAATCCTTCAATTACAATTTTTTAGCGGCCGATCGCTCCCTCCTTAAATGCTTTTCCCTTACAAAAATAATAAGAGTAACGAAATTTTCTTAATCGGTGCCCTTTCGTCGATCGCTTACATTAATAGCGGAAGCTACAATTGTCCTTTCCGGCCTTTCGATCCAATCTAACCGAATGCTCATTTAATTTTCAATCCGTGCAAGTACTGCATCGTTATTGGGCAATGACAGTCCTCTCGCAATTAATCCCGACTAAAGACTGAACAAATCGGCAATTAATCGTTGCTTCCAATGCACTCGATCCCAACAAAAGCCCGCAAAGTAACCATTGCCCAATTGCCCTCGTGATTTGACAGGCGAGATACATCTACGAGGGACTGCCGCTCCTGCTCTTCGGCAGCATGAGCCTGACGGCGGGCATCCTGTCGCTGACCTTCCCCGAGACCCTCGGGACGAAGCTGCCGGACACGCTGCTGGAGGCCGAGCGAATCGGGCTGAAGAAGTCGAAGCTACGGAAAAACGGCTCCACGGCCTCGCACGCCTAAATCCCTCCCCCGGCCAATCCGACGGCCCCAGCCACTCCCTTCCTTCCTCTTCTCGTCCCTCTTCTCGTCCCTCTTCTCGTCCCTCTACGTCCCTAAGCAACGTGACCCCGGCGCCGTGGAACGCTCTCGTACGACGGCCACGCAATCGGCTGTGACAAAAAGCAAGTGGCGCCTCGTCAGGAGCATCGACCATTTTTCTCACGCTTCTTAATCAAGTGTACTTAGTACGCCCGACGCAGCGACCAATCCAAGGAGGCGGCCAGTGAGCCGACAATGCGCTGCACCTTGAGCGTCGAGTCAATTCATTATTGTCTCTCGGCTTTTATTACGCCATTCTCCTGCAATTCGAAGCCCCCTGCGTTTGATCGGCCTCTCTAACACAACAAGATTCTCATTCTTAAGGATCGAACGCATTGTAATTATAATAATTGGCTCCAACAACGACATTTATATCTCTGCTCGATGCTTTTATATACTAAATCGTTTATTGTCTTGATCACCACATTACCTTTTTATTTGTTACCTCTTTGCATTTAGCCAAACACTTAGAGTAATTACGTTAAATTTATGTCGCATGGCATTTTGTGTGTGTGTGTGTGTGTGTGTGTAAGTGTGCGCGCGCGCGCTCGCCCGCAGTGGCATGTGCATCCAGTGTAATGAAAAATAACGAACCGATCGATTATACAGTATTATAAGCACAACAGTAAGATTGTCAGATAGAGTGAAAAGTGAGCGAAAGAGCTGGAAAAACAATGGGACAATGAAAACTATTCCTTTATATGCCGAAGGGATGCCAAACTATCAGCTAAAAATACTTTTCTTTTCAGCGGCACGTGCGGAGATTTTCTTTTATCGTAACTTATGTAATTGATAGATAATTGTAAATTATCGTGGCGCTCATTCCATTTGCCCGCTAATTTCTAAAATACATGTCACAACAGCACATACGACAACCAAACAATTACACTAACGCAAAAACCTACAGAGTAGCTTTTACGTTTACTTACTAATATCAGACGCTATTGTATAATTTGTGTTTATATGATGGCCCAGAAGCACCGAAATCCCATTATTATATCGACTATTAAAATTAAAAAGCCATTACAAATTCATCATAGGGTTTGATTTCGCGTGCTGGCATTCGAACGATACTATTACAAAACTCTCTTGATCTTACTTTGTATTGTAACTTGAAGTTTAGTATTATCGTAGGCAAATAAGCAAAATGCTTGCCTCCACCTCATTATGTTATTTTATAATATTGTGTGCTTTATGCTCAATTGAATCTTATGATTGCTAGTGATCTGGTCGAGTGAATTCAATAAGAATTTAGAAGCATCAAGATTTCTTCGACTTGCATGACCGATTATACCCAACTACTTGACAAACTACGAAGATAACTTGACGAACATTTGCATTTTTAATGTGTAATCGAGTCCAAAAGTAGTAGTGGATTTTGTACACGGAATACGCGTCAATGTACAATGTTGCACACCGATGCACAGCACTTGGATCGCGTAATTTAATCTCCGATCAACTTGATTTAGTATTGCGCTGATATTTTCATTTATGGTGTCTAATCTCGCGAGTATAATACATTAAGCCGATATTTTCGTATACATTTGACGAGACAAAAATAATAATAAATATAATTGTTCACTCGCAAAGAGATTTTATGGCGGGATTTTGATATCTTTATATCGTGTCGCGTGAAGTTTTTAAAAAATTTAAATTGAACTAATGTTTTAATAATATGAGATAATTACATTCAAGCCATTCTCAGCATGCTACCTTAAACAGATGGAGCAACTCACTTGCTTCTAAAAGATCTATGGATTATTTTTATAATAAGCACGCAATTAACGTTAAATTCTATTTGAAACTTGAATTTTTCAAAATTTGAAAAATATATTTTATAATAATAAACTGTTTTTTGTTAAAAGCTGCATAAGTCATTATTCTATGAATGTACTTTTATAGGCAAAATCTAATAGAACACGAAATAATTATTATTCATCTCGACGATAGAAAATTTATTTTATATATATATTATAATGTGAAGTTTTGATATATAATTATATTGTTGAGATAAAAGTAAAATAAAAGTATACAATCCTTACGTAATAAAGGTCTCTCGATGTACTCTAATTTACTAGAAATTTTCATTCAAATTTCTACGTGAAGATTAACATTGTCATTTTGTCTAATATTATAGATTGAAAATCTGGAAAATAAAATTTGCTTTATTGAACAAAATTAGCAACTATGTATATTACATTTGAAACTCTTCGTTTCTCGAGGAAAACCGGCATTTCGAAGATCCAATTCTTCAAACGGCTCTATCCTCCAAATCCCACGGCTTAAATGACTCGTTCATTTTAGGATTTAGGATAATGCAATAAAATGCCAAAATCTTGATTGTATAACAAGTAAAGATAATACGTGCAGTCGAAAACAGTCGGCTTTAATAAAGAATATTAAACTACGGATTACTCACACCTTGTGCTCTCAGGTAAGCAGATCTGGCATTTCATATTTATATTCAGACACTTTTTGTCAATACTTTCGAAATCTCGCGCACTTTTCATTCAGCTTTCTTCGAGTATTCTTGAAGCACTGACTTTTTAATTGTGGTCAGATATTTTAACCAATGTGCACTCAAAAGACTTGACATTGTCGGTAGATACAACATTTGCAGTAAATTTTAATATGTCCGGCAGATATGTGCAATAATGTGCCATTGTTCAGCGAGTTTCCAAACATTGTCAAATCAACAGTAAAAGTGTCGTACTAATTATTTAAATTTAATTTTTACTTTACAGCTTCTTAACCTCAAAGCTAAACCAAAAGCTCGAAAATGAGCAAATACGTAAAGCTTATAAATATCAATAGCCGTTATGCGAAGCGCATGAAGTTCTTAAGTAATAAAATATTCGGAGAAGTAGCCAGGACGACGGATAAGAAATCGATGAAGGTGGTGAAACTTTTTCAAGAAAAGCCCATTGAGAAACGAACCGACATTGTAGATTATTATCCAAGGCTTAGGCAAACCCACGAATTATTCGAGACCGTACGATTATACGGGCTTTTTAGAGATGAGCACGAAGACTTTAAGGAGGAATTTGAAAAAATTCGAATTGCAAAGGGAAAAGATACAAAGAGCAGAAAAGAGAAGAAGGACTCGGTTACGGTTTTAAAATAATGACAAATCGCCACATTAATATACTTCTGGAGTGAATCATTTTTATTATTACGATAAAAATAAAGTACAACTTAGTTTAAAAAGTGTGTCATTTTAATTAATAGCCCTAAATTGGTCGTCAATATGTATATTTCATAAGTGGACTGGAAAGTATATACAATGTCATTTAAAATAGTATCACATGGTAGCTCGTGATTTAAATTTGAATAATATTTAAATCACTTTATATCTGGAAATTTGATATTTCAACAGTGCGTCGTTCAAATACGATAGTTTATTCTAATGATAACTGTTTACGTTCGTTACAATTCTTCCTGCTCTTTTTTCTTCGTTACGCGAGCTTCGCTTGAGTCTCCTTTTTCTTTTAAACAAGAATCGTCCCTTCCTTTTAAAGCGCGCTCCGAGCACAAATACCTAAGCATCGTAAAAGAATGTTAATATCGATGGTACATTAAGGAAAAGGTGCTTGAAAAGGAAATTAGTACTTGGTTAATGTAATTTTTCCCTGATGATTGTAATACCAATCTTCGATATCAGACTCATGATTTTCTATCAAATCTTCGCACTGTGTCTTTAATGTGGTTATTTCGACCGACGGCTTATCCCATAATTCAAGTGGAATTCCCAACTCAACCTTGACCCCTTTATCCCTACGAATCATGAATACAATTAATGCAAGAACCAAAAGTGAAGTACATTATAGTGAAATAATGAAAGATACCCACACAAGTCCGTGTAATGTTTTGAAAGTTTGACTCATGCCTTTGGCAAATCTAGTACTGTCAGTTCGTTCTTTATGAATATTATATTCCAAAATTCTGGCACAAATGTCTTCTAATGATTCTATCAACCGTAGTTCTCTGAAAAATAATACACATTCTTATTCTCATTGAAAATTCCCACTCGACACCACAAGCCCTTAATAACAAAAACATTACGATATTTTGTATTCTTTTCTTTTTTTTGGAACCACATCATCCACCGAATATCCAATTTCTATAACATCACTCGTTTTTCCCGTTTCGTCAAGTCTTGCTTCTAATTCTGTCGCAACAACCTTACAAACTGTAAACAAAGCAATAAAAATAAACAACAATAAGATTAGACACAAATCAAATCATTAATAAACGTAAAAGCATACCTTCGCATTTATCCGCGTACTTAACACCTTCTTGCTCTTCGGATCCACAATAAACAGCATTTATTAACAGATAAATAATTAAAAATAATCGTAACATTGTATTGGGTACAGTGCTCGACAAACAATTGTAATCTATATCTAAAGAAAATCTCCAAAACAATTAAAAGTATGAGGTGCACACGAATAAACGTTAAGCAAACATTAATGTGCTAAAAATTATTGTTCGTCCAAGCGATGAAAACTAAAATTTACGGAATTCGCCCTTAAGCGTTAAAAATTAAGGGTTAGAAATTAACCTTCCGACAAATTTGAAACTTTCCTTTTAAATCATATCTGATTGGGCGATTTGATTATCTTGTCAATTATTCCTCCCAGAAGCTTACCATCCAGACTCTACACCGAGCACAATAACTTTATACTTAATAATAAAGCTTTTAAATAATGGCAAAACATAAACAGGATAATAAGTGTATATAAGGGAAGCAGGATGTAACGTGAAAGCGGAAGTGAAAATCTCTTCGACGCGTTAAAGAATAAAGTAATTTAATTACTAGGGGATAATCAGATGGGGGAGTAAACGAGTCGATAACCGAACATCCAACTACGTGGATTTTCACAGAATTACTTTTAAACACCAGCACAGCATAATATGTACAGTTTAAAACGATGCGCTACTTTTAAAATAACAATAAACAGTTACTTTATCAATTGATTGTGAGAAACATTTTTAAATTTCTGATAATGAGCTGAGAAGTATCAAGTAGTTTTTATTTTTGTAATTGCTAAACGTTTAATGAAGATTTTTCGAGTAATTTGACGTGCTCATGTATATATATATATACATTGGAAATTATAGAAAAAATTGTATATCTGCATCAGGAAGTAGAAAATAAGTACTGTTAATATATATTTTTAATCTACTATTATGCTTTGCTTTTGTTTATATACAAGTTTTATGCATATTTCTAACTTCTTTATATTTTAATAAGACTTTCAAAGATAATTTGTAAGAAAGATTGTAATTTATATCAATATTTATTCAAAATTTATTTTAAAAATGAAGAAATGTCCAAGTAAAAATTGGGCTCTACTCCGATGGATGAAAAGATTGTATAAGTAAGTCGCGTACAAAAACTTGTGTCAAATTTTAATTGCTGTTTAATTGCTACGATGTTTCCTTAATAATGTTGTAAATTTTTTAAAATCAGGCAATATCCTGTAATTGAAGTACTGTTAAAAGTATTTTTACGTTTGTTTAAGATTTATTTAAGATCGATTGATTGAAATTGACATTGGCTTAAGGAAAATAATTTTTACAAATTAAAAAGGAATACATGGTGTACGCCCCTTCCAGTGGAAAGCAAAAATATTCTTGAATATTAAAAGGGACTAGTCCCAAATTAACTAATCTCAAACAAAAAATCAATCGATTACTGGTAAATGTAGATATAAAGAAGACGTTTTAATAATAAATAGATCTATTTCAGTACGATATTTTAAAGTTTTTCATACACAGTTACATGAAATCACTATCACTTTCTTTATAAAAACACATTGTTTAAGTCGTGAAATCTGTAAAGTCTTGAACAAGATCATCCACAATTCTCAATTTGTCCTCCTCTTCTAAGGAATTTTTAATTCCATCGTCATTTGGATTTTTTCGCAATAATTCCTCGAGCACTCGTTTCCTTAATCGCTTAATGTGACGAAATCGTTCCAACCAATTCGATGCATACGGATTGCGATCCTTCTGTTTCAGCGACGAGCAAACCATCGATGCCAACTGCAAAATAAAAACCCCTTACTCTCCGCACCAAAGATATTAACCTTAAACTATTAGAAAGTCGATAGTGAAATGTTTACGTTCGCGTGAAGAGCCAATTGGCGCGACAAAATCGCCAGATTCTGATCGGATATAATTTTTGGCTCACTGTGCCCAATGTGCTCGCTAAGCTCTTCCCTCGCTTGCACCGTCAATTGATTAGTTCCATGATCAAGAGGTTGAATGACCACGCAAGCATAGTTGAATTGCCCCTAAAAGCATATAAAATACATGTTTCAACTGGTGGACGGTGCTGATTTTACATTCAACCACAACGTTTAATTAACGCGTACTTTGACAGTCTGAATATTATAGGGCTCGCCACTTTCATTATATACAATGGAAACGTAATTATTTCCTATGTGCTGTTTCTTTGAAGTGCACTTAGGATCACTAGCCTTGGTGGGCATTAACGTAGCCACATGAAATGCCACCTGCGTAACATCATCTTGCCAAATGTAGGCGAAGTTCCCGTTCTCGCCGTTGCGATCGAGCCCCCCGAGGAAAATGCTCTCGTCCGCATCCTTGAGCCTTATGAGCGTGCCGAGACTCTGCAGGAACTGCGCATAACGCAACGAGCCGTGCTGATTCGCCAGTATTTCCATTTCGTTCCAAGCTTGCCCCGGTCCCACGTACAATATTCCAATTTTGTGAGTCTCGTACGGCTGTATTCTGTCCAGATTTGTAATGGACGTCTGCAGAAGAGCATTCGCTTGCGGCACCAGTAACGGCTTCTCCACCGATAGTCCGAAATGCGCAGAATGATACAATTGCAAAAACACAAAGCTGCAAAAAAACCCATTGATAATGTGATTAGTTGGTGCTTATAGGGGAATGAGATGTGTTTATACGGAATGTATTATTACCTGGGGTTAATGCCACTCCTATTGTTCGGCAAATTCATTTGCGTCGGAGGATCTTTCATTCGTGGCGGATTGTTTCGTCGGATTTTCGCGGGACTCATAACGGATATCGTGTAGCCCCGATCGCGAAATGCAAGGGGCGGCAGCGACGATGGATCGGCCTTATCCTCTCGAAGCTGCTCAAAATAATTTCATTACCCTTTTATGGCTGTATTTTGGCTGTATTAAGTGCGCGACTAGATAGCCAAAGTAAGACCTACTTTCTCCACGAGGACATTCCTACCAATCGGTGGCTTCGTGTCCACGATCCAAGACTGCCGACTATGGCTTGCATCGAGATTCGTGAGTCGCGTATAGATTTGGGTTGGCGACTGAGGTGGCTTGGGACCAAGCTGCGACTGCGAGATCAGCAAGTTTGTCACGGGCTAGCAGAGGAGACATTACGCATTGTAAAAGCTTCCGCTCGGCAAGACGATTAGTAAAGGTCAGTAAAATAATGATTGAACCTGGCTAGTTGTCGGTGAGGGAGGCACTGTATTACTCGTGGTCGTCACTGTTTGCGTCACCTGGCTCGCACCTGGGTAAGATCTTTGTGACAGCAAGCCCGACGGATGTTCCCCGGCATTTTCCGTCGAAGGTGGTGTGGTGCCCATTCCCGATATTTCTTCGGGTATGGCTTCACAGCTAACTCTAGAGATACACGGATATTCAATGCAAGCAACACCTTCTCCACCCTACTCCTCATAATCTTTTAATTACTCTCTCTCTCTCTCTCTCTCGTTAAATTGGTAAACAAAAAAATAAAAAATAAACCATAAATTCAGGCGTAGTACCTCATATCTTTAGTATAAGTATTTTTTATGTGCTTTTTAAGCTCATCCGATTTGGCCTCCGAGTCGGCGTTCATATCGTCTCGCTCGACTTGTGGTAGATTTAATTTTTCCTTATTTAAGAAAGGATTCTTCCAATTTGAGCTCATTTCCGGACTAGAATTGGATCTGCGCACTGGATTACGAGACTTTTTTGATTCTGGAGGGACAAATTTTCATACGATCATTAAGCGACCGATAAGTTCACCCGTCCAATTGACTTTTAGCAGTCAACTGATTTAATTATTTTCAAGATACGCGGCTCTTATTTGATAGGGCGCCCTCACCTTCCTCCCCTTCATCCAAGCTCTCAAGACTATCTCGGGGACTTGGTCTCGATGGACTAGGACGTGCGGGCGAGCCTGGAATGTCGATCGGTCCTGAAGAGAACGACGTTCCGGATTTCATAATGTGAGCAGTTTCCATTTGATTTGATTCGAGCATTTTGTCCGCCGTGTCCTGGTGAAAACAATGTCAAATAAATGGGAGATACATAGTCAACTACCCGAGATTACTTTGACTTGCCAAGCACGCAATCAAACCACACACGCACTAAGCAAATATCTTAAACCATCTGAAAAATTATTTATAAAACTTTGATGCATGGCAATGCTGGGCGGCCAAATAATCTGTTTTTTAACGAGCAAGAAGAATGAAGAGGAGGAGGAGAAGAAGAATGAAGAGGAGGAGGAGGAGGAGGAGAAGAAGGAGAAGGAGGAGGATAGAATGAGAATGAATAAATAAGCCAACCGGGATTTCGTCCTCTGAAAATTCCAGCATGAGATCTTGGCCTTTCTGGGGCAACATGTCTGCCGTGGGCATGTAGAGAGCGGTTATATTATCGAGCGGCAGATCATAAGTCGTGTCGAGGTTCATCGAGTTCTGTATTCTCATGATCCAAGACATGTCGCCAGTGGGCCTCCTCACGTATATTTCTGCCCAGCCTTGACACCAACAAGCGCACGGCTGATGCTCCTCTTGCTTGTCGGTGCTCATCATCTGCTCGAGCTTGTACGTCTCGTTTTGCTGTTGTAGTTGCTGTTGTTGCTGCTGCTGCTGCTGCTGCTGTTGCTGGTGATGGTGGTGGTGGTGGTGGTGGTGCTGTTGCTGTTGCTGTTGCTGCTGCTGGTGGTGCTGGTACTCGCCTCGTTCAAACGCCTCCGGGTCATCTAGAGACTGCTTGTTCTCCTCCGTGGGTGAGTTGGCGGCCGTATTGGCACTGGAGCTCGCGTGCCCGTCGGAGGATTGCCGTGAGAGCTTATCCTCCTTGTTCCCGTCGGCGCTCGAGGCGCGCAACAAGCTCGAGTGACTAGACCTCGTTTGATCCGGACTACTTTTGCAGGCTGCCCAGCAATTGTCACATAGCGGGCCACGCATCGCTTTATTGCTACAACCGCTGGTCGTTACGGTGATCAGCTTGTTCCCCAATATCCACGTCACGGAATGGCCCTCCTTCAAAAGGAAATCGGCCGCTAATAGCCTAAAGTAATAATAAGAGTGGTTGTGAGCGTGGGAGTTGGCTGGCCGGCCTAGAAAGAAGCTCGGGAGCGTCGCTCACTCCCGCTACTTACAACAATTTTTAACGTCAATGCCACGTCAACGAGCGACTCACTCACTCACCTTTTGGGTCGTGCCGAGTACATGGAGTACGAGTAACGGGCCATAAGATCGATGCAAGTTTCCGTAAGCTCGACATGAAAGTTCATTAAAGCTTTATCAACGGGGGGCTTCAAGTCCAGGGCTCTGTTCTCCCTCACGAATTTCCGAGCTCGACTGCCCTGCAACATTGAAATCGCGTGTCAATCGTTGGGGCGCCGCTACACAAAATGACCTTTTTGATGAAAAAGGCTCTCCCTCTCGAGCAACAATATACCCACTTGCTCGGTAAGACTAGAGCTGCGCTTCCTATTGGAAGAATCCTCGTTACTAAGGCCGATATCTGGCTTTGATATGTTCCCTTCCTCCAGCAGCATTTTGGCGTTAGTTTTGAGGCCCTGAAAGGAATTCGAATGGACATTAGCGAGGCTGGCACGACATTTCAGCTAATTCCAACCCCTACGAGATGAGGCTTACTTTCGTAATGTATTTGGCAAAGTTCCGTCTGAATGGCAGTCGGCACTTCAAAAACCACACGGCTATAACATGATGCGCCAACGACACTGTGTAATGATTGTATTTAGTTGGCTTTGTGTAAGGCAACATTATGGCGAATATCGACATGTACTGGTCGTCGGTGAAATTGGCGAAAACCTTGGGCAATCGGGTGAGCGCTGAAACGAAGAGAATTTTCCTTAACTGCCCCTAGTCCCTCGTTCGGGCCAAAATCAAAAAATGAATAGCCGCCGCTCCATCGGCACACTTACTCGACAGGAATTCTAATATTGGAATTGCAATGTGAACGGTGCCGGATATCTTTGATAGGCTGAGCAGGACGTTGGACACGAGTTTGCTCATGGTGTCCCGCATTTCCAAGGTGCAGGTCATTAAGCTCGTGACACACTGGCTCGCGCATGTTGTTCTCAGACCGTCCTGGACGCGAGTCGAAGCAATGGTCAGTTAACAATGCGAATTATTTAATAATGGGAATGAGAAGGTTGTGGGCTCCGGATGGATACTCACCTCGAAGCACTTGATGAGACGCTGCTGAGTATTTAAATCGAAATGCGCGTGGTAAGACGTGCAGGATGCGAGCACTGGATAAAAATGCACACGGAACTCGGAGAACGTGAATTTGGGGGGCGTGTTGCACAAGACGTTTTGCAAGGAGTCGGCCGGTCTGAAGTTTTTGTCATCGATCTGCAAGAAATGTGGGTAGCTTCATTCGTGCCGTCGAGGTTAAATCAAATTAAGGATAAGCGGTTAGGGGATGCGTTGACGAACCATTGAGCAGAGTGCGCTTGCCAGCGATCCGACGTCGTTACTGTGCCGAGATAAAATTAAGGCCCTGTTTTGGAGCAGCGACGGCAGTTCTTTCAGTATCAGCTGCAAGACTTGCCAATCTAGAAAGCGCATCGCAATGTCGATCAAATTACATTAAATTCGTGCGCCTAGGCATTTATAATTTATGGCGAGAAGCTTGCCGTCCACGATCTTTATCAAAAAATTCCATGCCTCACCAGCATTATTATTTCCCATTACAAAACGACAATACACATTAGCAACAAGGACAATTGTACTCGAGGGCCAATTGATTTATTTATTATTAACCTTTTACTATTAAAAAGTGATTATTTTAACATTGGGGCGTTGCGCTTCTCTTTTCTCTGTCAATTGGCCGCTCTGTACTTGTCCGAGACCACATCCTATCTTTTAAAGTAACACGATAAGCATTCAAAGTTTTCGTGAATTTTCAATCCATTTATCGCATGCCGTTCGCTATGCTAGCCAGCACACGAGGGTTCCCGAATCGATAGCTCAAATCAGTAGGAGAACACGCTAACGCCAATGGCACAGGAATACGAATACTCGCAACCTCGCCAACTATCGACTATAAAACTGCCAAACCCGCGTCAAATGATTATTATTGCTCTGCCATCTATGATTAGTACGGGGCGCTTGTCCTCCCGACAATGACCTTTTTCCTGCTTCACAGCCGTCGTCACGGCCTTGCAGGCATGAGCCAAGGAGATGTTGGTGATCTGGCTGGAGGTGCTTTGCAGGGGAACGGGACTCGCGGGTGGTGGACTTGCCCCGCTGCCGCCTGAGCTGAACGCGGTGTTTTCCAGCAGGAGGTAAGGACTGTAGCGATTGACGAGGCTGGTGAGCGGGTCCGAGAAGCCCAGGTAGCCCAGCCCGTTGGCTCTGGCCTTCAGGAAGCACTCGAAAATCTGAAAATTCGTTGTGTCAATTAGGGCTTGGAAATCGATTGGCTGGCGAGGCTGAATAATAGCCTCGATGGCGACGAGGATGCAAAATGTTTGGCAAAACGTGGCTAATAATTGGTGAGAGTGATTAGATTGGCGTACATTAATGCCAATTGAATTAAACGGGGAATTATATAGACAAGGGGGTGGTATCTCGTCAAATTGGTAATGGCATTCTATTTTACACTTCTTTCCAACTTAATTATATCACGATTGCAAATCTACTTTTACGGGATAATGTCACGGTTTTTGTTGTCAAGATACAAGCATTTTTACTACAACTTTATAAAGTTTCGAGGGATCAAAAAGAAATTTAGATTAATTTTTATGATGGCACGCATTAGGTAAACACTAATGATATAGGTAAGTAAATTTTGACGACATAAACACAAATATACTGATTGCAACTTTATGTTATTAATTGTTTAATTAAATGATTAAATGTTAAATTATAAAAAATAACACGGAGAATTAGTTTAGCTTACTGTTTAGCTTATCGATTCTTTTGCAATTCAACGACCCGCTAATTAATTCGATCACAATACTATAAATCTCTTTTAACGCAGAATTCTCGAATTTTAAGTCTGCACATTCAATTATATTTTACATATAATTACATCATTCAACTAACCAGATATCGAATTGTAGAAACATCTCGAAATATTTCCTTTGGATCCTGGTAATGTAATTCTAGGTGATTTACAAGTACTTGGTAGGCGCGAATAGCGTGAACGGATGGCAAACGATAAACCTTTTGCGTTAAAATCTTTATGACGCCGACAACTGCAGTTTTCACATCCTTTATATCCGTGTCAACTTGAACAGGCGCATCTAGTGTAAATGGCTTGTTGATTATCTATAAACAGACGAACAGTGCACAATAAAGAATAGCTACGATCCATCTCTATCCACCGATAATAGTGGAATTTATTTGAAGCTTACCCTCTCTAAAATATCTAATAGTTCCATGCATCTTTTGGACTCGCATTCCAAGCATAAATCAACCAATAAATGGGCAGCAAAGTTGCGTATCGTTACGTCAGAATCTGTTTCAACGTGCTGCAGGTGAGGCACGACGATTCGTTCAATGAGCTCATCCTCGTACCTTGATCTTCGTAAGAATGAAAAAATTCTTAAAATCTAAATAAAGTGACAGAATACGCTTTTAACAAATCATTATGCGTTACCTATTTATTTGAATGACATTGCTCAGGACGTCGAGCACTTTAACACGAATATTGGTTCTAGGTTCAATTTTATAATAACGCTCGATTAAAGAACTTAATTTAGATTGCCACTGATAACACGTTGGACCAATCATAGAGGCCCTGTAATCTATGAGTTTAAGAACCGAGCTTTCCTGCAAGAGAAAAAAGTTCAAATGTTGCACAACAATGCAGGAGAAACGAAAAGCCGTTCGTCTAATAAAGCTGCACTTACTGGTCTTGCGTCAGAACAACGCTCAACAAGTTCATAAAATCTTTGAACATTTCCATTGTAGCAATTGTTATCCAGTAGATTTTCAATGCTACTGATGGTTACGTGCAAGCTAGTTGAAACTTGTTTCGTAGCCGGCTGATTACTGCTCTCTATTGTCGTTAATAAGTACTTTAGTAACTAAATACACAAGCTATTATTCAAAATCGATTTGAAAATTATTTACCCGTGTGCGCAATGACTTGCTCAATTATATCCAAAATGATGCTCCAAGTAGGCTGCTCAAGCTCGATACCATATTTATTAACCAATCTTTGAATTGATAAGGTGACCTCGTACATAACAATAGGATGATTGCAAAGTAACGCTTGATAAAATGATGGTAACACAGACGAAGGCGTACATTTTAATTTAGGAATTCTGTGCGAACCCCACAGCCCCATATTAACATAAAATACAGCGCCTCTCAGAAGGCGAACGTCTTTTTGAAAATTAGGCTCTTGTAATAAATAACACATTTTATACAGAGCTGAGTGTCCCATGTGTGTTCCCAATAAATTACGCATTATCTGTAATAAATTAGAAATTGATAATCGGAGCCTTCTGTAATTAATGCACTCGACGTAAGAAAATTCACTTACCTTCCAACTGATTTGACAGTAGGTTTCGACATTCACACTTCGACACAGTGCTATGATAAATGTTTGTAAGGAATCTGGCTGTAGCTTGCTGTAACAAACGATTGCATCAAGAGCTTCTAAGCTGGCTGAAACAACTTCTGTACTATTACTGTAATAGCACAAATGACAAATATATCTGCAAATTAGAAAGAGGAAGAATTTATAATTAAAAATTGGGAAAATAACTTGATATGAGATAAAAAGCTGTGGGCTAATGCTTACTGAACGAGGCCAGATATAATGTCTTCGTCGATGCAGGCTGAATTAAATTTAATAACATTAACAAGTAGAGATAAGAACTCGGCACCGCGCTTCCCATCAGCTCCTGTCACAGTTGGCATCCAGGTGAGCAGGAAAGGGCCCATCTTTTCTTCTAGATGCACAATATCTTTTCCATTATCGGTTAAGCTTTGCAATAGCTCTAGCCTATTTACATTGATTATAAGTCAATTGTTATTGTAAATCAATAATTTCATAATCCGATGAAAAAGGATGATATTTACTGAAATTACCTTAAGCTTATATCCTCCGGAATATCATGTTCCTTAACAACGTTGAAAAATTTTACCCTCATTAGAGATGAAAGCCTTGAATATTGGCCTTGAACAAGACATTTTAAAAAATTTAATGTTATATGTCTATGCTCTCTAGGAACATCTTGGCCAAGTAAATCCTGCACCAAATACCATAATCTTTCGGCAGCGCACTAAAAATAAACCATTAATGGCATTACTTTAATAATACTTACGAGCCACTGTACAGACCCAATTATTTAAGATCCAGAAGAATTCGAGGACCAACGGACATTTAATATTAATAATTCTGGATTTTTATTTAAGCGACAATACTTACGTCCTCCCATTGGTTATTTAATACGGCATCGCTTAGATCTTTTATAACTTTTGTACGACAATGAACTGGACTGTCGGAGCTGATTTCCTTCTCAATGCCATGAGTTAATGTAATGTCCTCGCGACTCCTAAAGTTCCCTAAATTTTGCCAACAAATACTTTATTATTCTGGAGCTCGTTCAACAACCGAAGCAAACAATTTTTCATCCACATATTCAATACTAACCCTTATTAATGCGAAAAAATTGTCTCAACTTATCTGGAAGCGTTTTATTGTCCTTGTCTTGAGCTCTCATCTTGGACATTATACGGCGAATTGAGCATGCAATATAATCTTAGACGAATAATACAAGGTAAGCAGCATAGTTCAATGTTAAGACACGACTATTCAATAACCTTGAGGTCCCTTTAAATATTTAAACCTAACCTTCAACTGTGAACTTGTTTTTTTCCGCATCCCGTTAATACATCCATCGAATATATTATATATCCTGGATTTATGTATATATAAGTATCACATACACGCTACGCCAACCGCTAGGTAATCTCGGGATCCAATAGGTGGAGCTTCGAAATTCACGCATTATAAATGCATTATAAATGTTCACGTATAATTGAATTTAGGCTTTTCGCATGGACTGCAACCAAGTGTTTGGCAATTCTAATATACAGGCGACAATTTATACAGACATTCCAATCCATTTAACAGGACAATCCCGTCGCGTACAACCTTAACAACACGTTCCCCATCAATTTCTACATAATACCCCCCGAGTGACGATAAATATTATTAATATGATACGCGAGTATCAGGAAGAGCGGCTAGCGTGAGCCGAGCCATTGACGTTCCTCACTTTTAAATTAACGCCTTGAAGACTTTTACGAATGCAGAGGTGACCTTGAACCCCATGGCTGGTGGCAGCCGTTGCATCTCTGCATCTCTGCTGCTGATAGTACCGGAGCTCAATTACCAACCCCACGCATACATTATTATTACAATGGCTTAACGTACCTCCGCTGGCTAGGGACGACTATCAAGGACCAATAGCCCTAGGCTCGAGCAGATCCTCATACTTGAAAATCTGTGACATGATTGGCTGGCAAGCACCGAGAGACCAACGCATAATCACCTGCGGCATAAAACCTCTCTCCCTCCCCCGCTCCGCCCCACTCCACCCGCTACTTTCATTATCCAACTATCAGAGCTTGACTTTCAATCGACTCATCATCGATCAATACGAAATTGATGAATTGCACTCGAGTATTCGTAGGTCCTCTCCAAGGCTTTCACAAAGCATTGAAAAGGAGGAGGAACATAACCCGGCTTTTGAGCATAATTAATTTAACGATCCAACTGTTAAAAGTAAACCGCACGACCTACAATAAACTCGAATATCTTACATTCGGACATTTAACAGAGTGTATCATATAATTGTTAATACGACTAAACGATTAATTTAAGGCCACTCACATGCTCAATACATTTAAACTTTAAATTCTATCTTTAAATGTAGGCCCTTCAAGCGCATTTGAACATACTGCCACCATTCGCGCTTAATTTCTAAATAAAGCGAAACCATAAAAGTATTTGCAATTCTTCCGAGCCCAATGAGTTTGGCTGTTTTATGCTGATTGATTGTTCTATGCGCACCTGCTCTAACCAGTCTTTTCAAGGGCACACGACTTCTCTAATTATAAATAATGTAGAGATTGTCTGCTTGCAGGCTATATTTATCGAACGTCCTTCCCTTTTAAATTCGTCGAGCAGCAACTGCTCGTGCACCATGAGAAAAAAAAAAGAAAAAGAAGAAAGCCCTAATATCCAAAGCCAAAAGCATACTCTATGTCACCACGGTCGTCGTCACCCGAATAAGCAATAAATATATATTCGCGTGTCAAGATAAAATTGAATTAATAATCCCTAGTCGCTTAGATTGTTGGTGCGCAAGCGTCAAAAAGGTTCATGACATTTTCCTTCGTTGCGGCTCTTGTGAGGTAAACGTTGGCTGCTCAGTGTCGCTTCGGAAGAGTCTAAGGGGATTATTGAAGTGACTTAAGTGAATCAAGGGGTTTTTGATTCGAACGAGTCTGGAAAATCAACGTATTGAGAGTCGGGCAGTGGGTAAGGCTCGAAGCAGCATTATTTAAGAGATTGTCGAAATTAATGTGCACAAGTACCGGGAATTATAAAAATAGGCTACGTAGCGCTTAGCCGAGAATGCACAAACACAGAATGTAATAATAGACCGTTTGCGGTGGTAATTAGGTTGAAAATAGCCCTGTAAATATATCCATAAATCTGATAATTGTCCGAATATTTCATTTCGATACGTGTTTAAGTGGCAAATATACGTATTTATATATTGTAATGAGATGCGTTAAGATCGTTGCTTGATTGTGCCTTTTTAAGGTCGCGAGTAGCTGATTAGTAAAATACGGTATTGTTTACGTATCTTGTATAATGCCGCCAATAATATTGTCATAATCTGTTTGTTATTTTCCTTAGAATTCTCTTACTTATTTCGCACAAGTATCGTGTCGAAAATGATCGGTTGTTATATAATCAATAAATAGTTAGAGATTCCCATAACCTTAATTGCTTGTGTAATAATATTGTATTATTAAATAATAATTATGCTGTGTGTAATGTGATATTAATGAATGAAAATCTTAATTGCAGTTTAATGGGCGTTTCAAAATTTGGATATCTGTTTCAAAGGTACAGAGCAATTGTAATCTTTCCAACTGTAACGTTTTCTCTCATATTTGCCGATTTATATCATACACACAAGTGGAAAAAAAGTCAAGCCGCACAACAGCTGTTGAATTAAATGATATAAAAATGGCAAAAGTTAGTCTTACTAAGCAGTACCTATTACTTACTGTTCCGTTTGTGTGCTATTTAGTTGGCCGAAAATTGGATCAACTGGAAGATGAAAGATTATCAATGTTTAGAGATAAATCAGCTCTTTATAAGAGATCAGTTCCACCTGTAGTACCATCTTGGTAATGGCTGTAATTTATGAAGTTTTAAGAATAATTAATAAGCCCTGTTACTAATAGCTTATTTGATTAATAAATAAAAATGTTAAAAACATATTACACTGATTATCATGTAAACCACGCTATCGAAATATTTATTATGGAATTTCACAATCGTTTGAAATTCTGTGCTAATGTATAAATATTGTAGGCTACAAATTATGGAGACAAAGAGCATCGGAATTACTTTCAAATAATAATATGTTCGGGCAATAAAGTAATAAGTTGTACAAACTGATAAGCACTTCATAAGGTATTTTTATTGATTAACAATACGTGATTGAATCGAAACATATTTCATATATTTCAAAGTTCAAGGACTTAGTGCGTGGACTAAGTTCTATTCAATTGACGAAACAGGGAAAACTTTTTTCGACTATTTTCCTTTTTCACTGTACTTTTCGCAGATTTGTTCATTTTTGGATATGTATTGAAGTTTTCCTTATCCGCCATATTTTGAACCATCATATTCTTTGTCGCTAAATTATAAGCTTGCCTCTTCTTTTTTAACCAATCGTCCGTATCTTCGCTCCAAGAAATTGGACGCTCTGTTGCTGCTGTTTTTGTTGTGCTCCCTTTATTCGTACATTCTACGTTGGAATTAGTACATCTTTTTTGATTGAGTAAGCTACTTTTGTTTACGCTTTTCTTATTAATTAAAGATTTTTTATCAATAAGACCATAATTTAAGAACTTGGCTTCCTGATCTTGCGAAGCAAGGATATTCTCGCTAATTTTCTTAAATGTCTTTTCATCCATTACATCTATAAATTCACTGGTCGGCTTATCTTTTTCTGCCAAGTTACTACCGGGTCTCGATGCCGTTGATTGTTGATCAACTCTTGGTCGCCTCTCGCTCGCTGATCTGGTGAATGCTGTTGGCTTCTTAAATGTTTCTGGATCGAATATTTTTGAAGTTACTACAAAGGATGTATCTCCATTATCGGCTGATAAAGTGGAATCAAAATTTTCATATTTTATTTTTGGACGAGGTTTTGGCCTTCTCACGCTACCTATTCTATTACTCAGTTTTTCCGCAGTTAGTGAATTTCTTGAATTGGGCAAGTTTTTCAAAATCTGCTCATCTTTATTAATTTGCGTGGCCTTTGAATTTGCTTTTATTGGAAAATTGGGTAAATTTGTTAAAGCCTCGGATTTAGGAAGACCTTTAGAGCAGCCACTGGAAGATTTACATTCTACATTACGTTCGCTATTAGTTATACTCTCATAACTCTGTGACTTTTTATAACGTTTTGCGTACAATTCTGCTTGTTTCATTTTATCCTTTACTAGTCTTTCTAAAATTTTCAATTCCTTTTCCTTTTTAAATAAGAGTCTTTCTCGTGACTGCAGTGCAACTTCCTTATCTTTCAACAATGTTTCCAGTTTCCTTAGGGCATCCAGTCTTTGCATCCAATTTTCCTTAAATATTTCATCGCTTATATCCTCCGGTTGCTGACTACTAGGTAAATGACCACCCATTGCCTGCAAAGTATCATCGAAGCCTTCGATGTCTTCGGTTATAGATTTCAAGCTGCTCGAACGCTTTGGTAGCTTTGGAGCGACTATTCCAAAACATCGGTACTTTGAAGTGGCTAATGCCCATCGAGACTGAGATACATTGTAAGCATTGCTATTCTGTTTTGACTTTATATCGCATAAAGTCCCTACGAAAGGCTCGTCGTAGATGGGCTCTTCGATTCGAAGGAAGGCCTTAGTGTATTCCGTGTTACCTTCGCTCTTGGCATCTTTTCTCTCTCTATTTTCTGGAAGAATTATTTCATCGTAAATGTGCTCGTTGGTCTCAAAAAATATTTCTGAAAACTCCGAGGAATATTGCTCATCGTTTTCTAACTTGTTACATATGCTCGCAGATTCATCGAGAGTTTCGTTGGATTCCTTAACGTCGTCCTGAATTTCCATCTCCTCCACCGAATTGAACGATCGATCCATTAATTTATTGGCAAGCTTGACATCGTCAATTTGATTGGATTCCGCAGCAAGCTTAGCTTGACTTGGTATTATAAAAGCTTCCACTCTATATTTTTTCATTTTCATACTCTCCCCACCTAACGCAAAGCATCACATTACTATCACTAATTAATGCATTAAAAAAGAATACCGATTAACATATTAGTCAATTAATTTCCATTACCTCACATTCATGCGTTCATTCCGAAGATATCCTGCCGGCTCCTCAATAATACGGCCTCCGAAAAATAGCGTAAAACAGTCAATAAAGCAGCATAACGCAGCAGCTCGCCTTTAATGTTGTGCATATCATGGCAGCCGCGACAACCCTACGATACTTTCACTCCTCCATCGCGAAATCCCTAAAACCTTGTGTAAACAGGACGCATCCACACACATAGATACGCCGAAAGAGCAACAATATCAAATTGTTTATCTGCCCTCGGGAGGCTTCCTCCGCCGCCGCCAACTTTAATTTAAAAGACGAAACCACTCGAAGCCCCCATGACGTCAGGTGCACCTCGCGCGGAGCCACTCGGTCCCTAACATAAAAAGTGTAACGGCCGGCGGCGAAGCTGCGGCGCCAGAAAAGCGGCCGAGCCTTTCAAATCTGCAATAGCCGACAGGTAGTGGTGGTGGTAGTGTGGGTAAAGGTCCGCGAGGCCGAATTCGCTTAAGATTTGACGAACGAAGCGTCCTCGCGCGAAACGCTTACGACTTCCAAATGCCTGTTCAACGACTCCGACTTTTTATTAAATAAAACAAAGCCCCGCGTGCAATTTGCTGTGCGCACACGGCATCGCGAACGTTTAAACACTCGACATTTGCAACGTTATAATGCACCATCCGTTTGAGAATTCTCTCCATAAAATGCGCAAATGCATCAAGCTGCAGAATTGGCAAGAGGATGCGCGCTCGCCGGCACTCTACGGGTTCAATGCCACCCTCGGATTATTACGTAAGAAAGCTCGAGTGCTCGTAATGTGGGATAAAGTCGGCGAGGCAACGTCGGTGAACAACGAGGGTAAAAACAAAAGCGCTCCTGCGTTATCGCTCATTAAGCCTTGTTTCAATTTCATTTTCGTCGCGGCGGCTTTTAATGATTTTAAAGGCATTTTTATGTGTCCTTCGTGGTGTCGGTGCACCATCAACACCACCACCACCACAACACAGCAGCACTGCCGTCGCAGCTTGAAATCGTGGCTTTTCAAAAATATTACTAGCAGTGTCGGTGGGCGCGTCGAGCCAATATTCGTTTGCAAATAGCATCGTGCGATTGCGAAAGATGTGCCTCTATTGGCCTTTAAAAGCTAATTAATCATCCTCGGGCTGTACGCTCCCAATGTACTGTCCGCTTCTATTGTAGATATTCGAAATTCATATTTTTTTCAAGCTCGTCTTTTTTCCCCCAACGGTATTCTGCTAATCCGAGGAGGGCCGTCGAGCAGCTCGTTTGCCGACCTCTCGCGCTCCCTCGCCCTTTTCTCAGTTTTCACGATTGAGGTGGCGATGAGAGAGAGAGAGACAAGTGGCAACAAAATTCGTTATAATTACGTGCGCTTCCTTCGTATTGTAATTAATGTAAGCCGGTTAACTGGCCAGGAACCACGCGGATAATAGATGGGACAACGTGGCCTTGGTGGCCGTTCGGGCCGCGGGCCTTCAAAACTTATACCTCGTGCATGTTGTCCTAGGGATCGTCAGCCATGAGAGAGGGCGACGGAGAGTAAGGACGAGAGTACGTAAGGCGAACTCTTAACTAAGGATTAAGCGATTTGAGAGAGTGAGAGAGAGAGGGAGCCGAAAATTCCTAGATGGCGTCTTGAACAATGAGGCGCGCGATGAGGCCATTGAGCGAAAACTCCTATTCCCTCCCACATGCGCCTCACGAGCTTCGTCGCAGATTAGCGATCTCGTCTCGCATTAAATTGCCAGGGCGCGTGCCGCGCGTCAGCACCCGGAGGCCGGCCGCGAGCGAGCCCCAATCGGCCAAGAGGTAGAGGTAAGTGCCACGAGCCTCCAGGTGCCCGCGCGGTCATTCTGGCCGCCATTTTAGCCCGATCGCCGAAGCTCCCAGCCAAAGGCGTTCGGGAAACTGGAAATTAATTTAGTTGGGAAGCGGCGAGGAGGCATGCCATGCGTTTCTAGGGAGTTCGTTTTCTGTTCTAGATTTGGAGTGAACATTGAGCGAGGAATATAAACAGATCGAGTGCAATTGAGTCTCGCTGGCGACACACGGCGACTCGGAATGTTAGATAATTTTCTCCCTCTAGGCCCAGCCACTAGTGACGAGCTTTTTCGCGTTCTCCCGTGACGTGAAAAAAACTATTATTTATATGGTGATCTAGTGGAGGAATTCGAGAACATTTGGTTGTTTGAAGTGTTTTTGAAAGTGTTTATAAAGTCGTCTCGCTCCGCACGCTCTTACCGAACTTGTAGATGGAGGAGGATAAGGCAGTTGGGGACAACGTTGTGCTTAAAGTCGAAGTTACGCCGAAAGTCGAATCTAATAATACATCGGAAATCGTGCGCTTAACGCCAACTGGGAAGATCAGTCATGCTAAAACGCGGGTTTATACGCAGCGATATCGCAAGGAATGGGAACACATGACTGACTTTAAAGGTAAACATTGCCATTGATCGAGTTGTTGGGAATCTCTTTAAGCTGCTCCATTGCGTATTTGCATTCTGCAGCTTCATATGATTCTTCTAAATCTTTCCCATTGCTGTTCTAGAATGGTTGACGTCCGTACCTTATCAGGCAACTCGAGCTTTTTGCAAATTTTGCCAAAGAAATTTACACGCCCATCGATTGTCTTTGTTAAAGCACATGTGTACCTTAAAGCATCAAAGAGCGGCTATTCAATTTAACAAGGTATTGTATTATATGGGCAGGAAGAGGCTGTGGAATTTTGAGGCTTATTACGTATAATGTTAAATGCCCTCTAGATAACGTTCGATGTAAACGCACTTAAATCTCACGTAGAACCGCACGGGCATTTATGCATTTAATTGTGTGCGCATTTAACTTTAGTAAGTCTTTTGATGCAGATGCAAGCGGTCGGTAGTCAACAAGTGGAGGAGATCTCAAACGATATGAATTATGTCGTTGAAAGATTGGATGTAGACGACTATGAAGATTCAAATTATGATGATGCAGCTTACGTGCAAGAAGGGGAGGAGATAACCATTGAGAGCGAAGTGCAGGAGGAGATTGTTGAGGAGACGGATACGGATACGGGAACCCCGGTGAAAAAAATTCGCATTCAAAAGGTAATGAATTTTACGATATACTTTTGCCAATTTTTTTCATTAACATAAATTAATAATTATCTTTATAATTATCTGCATTAGGAACAAGCTCAGGATGCCTTGGCACAAGCTATGTCCCATGTCCAATCGGATTACTTAACGGAGAATAATGAATCTATTGAGTTACAAATGGTTGTTGAACAAAATCACAACAACAATGATGATGATGATGATGATGATGACGATGATGACGATGACGATGATGACGACGAGGAGACCAAATCATACGAACTTATTAAATATGAGAATTTACAGAATTCAAAAAATCAATTTGACATACAGAAAGAATTGTCCAATTCGAGCAATAAAATAAGCTCGGTAAGTTTAATTATGTATTTGAATAATAGGATTCTATTATCGATATTGTGACTTCTTCTGCCTACCTTTATTAACCATTAATTCGATACTTTTTATAAACGAAATCGTTATTAGATTAATTATTTGACTGCAATTTAATGAAACAACATTATAGGATGACGAAATAGAGAAACCATTGATTAACGACGAAGAGATTAAAAATACCATATCATCATTGGATTCTAAAAATTCCGTTCTACCTTTGGACAATTCGAAAAAAGTGTACTTTTTCTCTACCGGTGGCAAGTCTTATACTTTGGTAAAAAGTAAAGTTCCGCAGCTTGTATTGAATCAATTCAATAAGAATTTAACTGTGTTCAAAACTGCAAAACAGGATGTAAAAAATAATAAAGATGCAATACCTGAAGTTAATATTACTGCAGCAAGTACTAGTCAAGAATCTAGCAATAAGGTACCAAACAATAACTAAATTTTGCAATAATTATTTACCGGGTGCTATTATATTATTGTCTTTGCGCAGAATATTTTAACGTCAAACAGTCCATCGCTAGTGACTACAAAATCAGTTTTAATAAAGAAGCCAATTGTTAGTACACACGTGTTGGAAACAAGTAAAGGAGTACCTGTTTGTGGACTGCAAGTCAGCCTTTACAAATTACAAGACGGTCGGTGGACTTTCATTCACGAAAGGTAATTATTTCTTGCAATTTTACACTTTCAGCCAATGCACAAATAATATTTATGATTTTCTTACAGTATCACAACTGCCAACGGCAATTGCAATAATTTTTTAAATACGACCACAAACACCCTATCCACTGGACGTTATAAACTTCATTATGACGTAGAAAAATATTATGCAATGAGAAAAATAGCAACCATTTATCCATTCATCGAAATTGTTTTCGATATCAAGGATCCTAATTCGTCTTATCATGTTCCACTTTTACTCAGTCCATTTAGTTACAGCACATATAAAGATTCGCGTAGATGAAATCAGTAATTATGATTAATTATATTATTAAGTTCGTTATTTTAATGGAATGTGAAAGAATTTTTACATATTTTGCTTTACTATCTTCCATAATGTATGTAGTTTATTGATTTTTTTAATTTAAAGAAATTTTACACGACGATTTCTTAAGATTAATTATAAAATTACATAATTAATATTAAAGTTGAGTGAAATTATATTATATTAATATTTAATCGAATGATACGTAATATTGTATGGTAGCAAGAAGTTCAAGTTGATATTTTATTATTTTTGTATTATAAAAATAAATTATTGTGTTTAATTTTAATAGATTTTAATAAAGCGTCACATTCATTGACGTTTATGTTTTTCTCATGTAAATGTGAAGTTAATTTGCAAAGGCTAAAAGAAATTAAATAAAAATTACATAGCAGCTTTTCAAATAAGGAAATTTTTCAATATTTAAATATGCGAATGTTAATTTTCAGAATTAAAAAAATTTTCTAGCTTTATAAAACTTGTTTGAACGCGAGTTTTCGGCAACTAATTAACGATCAATTATACTTAGCCTTTTAAATACTGAGAAAATATTAAACATAATACAATTTTTGACTGTGTTATTGTAAAATCACATAGTATTGTTACATTTTTTGGATACATTAGATAAAGAATTTTATGTATTATACTCGAGTCAATATAATTGCACTATCATTATTGATGTTCAAAGAGCATTTTTCAGATTGTAAAAAGTACGTATTTTAGCATTATGAATGTTAAAATTCATGTAAATATTTTCAATATAATACTTCTAATGATATTGAAGGCATTAATTTTAACGATCTAGTTGCTCAATTTCTATTAATAATTAAGCTTAATAGTTGCATACAATGCTTTATCTTGGTCAATTAAAATTAAATACAACTAGCACTTTGTAGTGTAAAAATTACGAAATATTATTTATGAAATTAATTTAAAAGATAGTAATATATTAAAAATAAATTTCGAAAATTTATAAATAATTTTAATATATAAAATATTAATGAATTTAATTTCAAATTGAATGACTGTTGGATAATTTAAAAAAAAAAGATTTATTACAATTGTTATGATATATTATAATAAATAATAAATTAATTGTTGATCTCAAAAGATATCTTAGATAAAAACAATTTAAATAACAATTCACATTCCCTTAAGATATTTTTCAATCAATTGAAATAGAAAGTAATATTGTACAGAATGTATAGTTTTATAAATATTGGCTTGGCTCCCAATATCAATAATAACAAATTCTCCGGTTACATAGATACAATAATATTTTTATATATTATAATATATATCGAAATATATAATAATATATAATAATATTTTTAATATTAATCTTTATATTTCACGAAAAAAAAAAATATTTTATCAAATGTGTCGGCGACCTTGTAAATAAATTAATTAAGGATTTACGATTTTTTAAAAGCTGTATTGTTGTAAGCATTAGGTGGCAAAAATATCTTGTAATCTCGGGAAAGTAACATTTCATAACCTTTAATATTCAAGTTGGCAGCAATACCTATATTTATCTTGTGTATATAATTTATCTTGGAATTGGAATATTATTCCAAACTCATCTTTAAAGTGTGATAAAGCATTCCAACCTAAAACGCCTGCTCAGATATCCGAAATTGTATGTAAAATAAAAGTGGAAATAATAAATGAGAGAATTATTTTAAATTTCGTTAAATTTTCATTTTATCGTAAGTGTCATATTATGAGTTGGGCCAGTTGTAAAGTATCGACGCACGTGCTGGACACAAGTAAAGGGCGTCCGGTTTCGGATTTGCCAGTAAAACTTTACAGATTGGGCAAGAGCGCCGACGAGTGGATACTTGTGAGCGTGGGGTAAGTTTATGAGGTTTTAGCCTCATAATTGAAAATCTAATGCAAGTTTTTTTATTTTAGAAAAACGTTAAGTAGCGGTCGAATCGAAAATTTCATCGATGGGGATTTGGCGCCTGGCACATATAAATTGCATTTTCTTGTAAAAGAATACTACGAGTCAATGGATACAAAGTCATTGTATCCGTTCATCGATGTGAATTTCGATATTGATAAATCAGAACACTATCACATACCTTTATTGCTCAATGCATTTGGGTATACAACCTACCGGGGATCCTAATATTGGCGAAAGTTCAGATAAATTGAATCGAAAAATTCAATTCAATGTTTCCTATCCGCAATAAAACATTTTCATTATAAATGCTTCTTATTGTTATTACCTAAAACATAAAAATATCAGTAACAGCATGCTAACGTTTTTCACGACAGGACTGCAAATTTATATAATATATCTATATATATATATATATATATATATATAATTCTGGATTATTATTGTACATAATAGCTTTGGCTGCCTTCTTTCCAACAAATTTAAAACAGAGTAATACAATTAAACGAAATATTATTAAGAAAGAATTGTTTAATCATCAATGTTAGGATTGAAAGTGGAGCAAAGTATATAATGTAATGACTTGGGCAAACTAACGACACACATACGCCTGCGATAGAATCTTAATTACTTTTACGTGATGTAAAGCTACACGCTTTAAGATCTTTAGTATTAATTTGGTTTTACATCCTATTTCAACGTACTCGATATTTATATTAAGTGCATATAATATTACGCAAATTTCTCTTTTTAGACGCAATTATTTGGAAGCATCTAAAGCTGATAAACTCTTTGCATTTCAATTTAACTAAAATGAGTAAAAATTATATGTCGCTTTTAATAATGATTTAAAGGATAAGAGCTGGACAAATTAAACGTAAAAGTTAATAAATTAAGTAGTGTAATAAATCTTGATTAGACATATAAAAGAAAAAACACTAAAACAATATATTTAAAAGTAATCTCGTTTTTTTTTTATAAATAATAGATTTTAGTATGCTATAAAAATATCGTAACAAATTTTTTTCATAAATATTGACTTTATTTTCACGTCGGTAATATAATCCCTTCATAACAAAATTTACATACATATTTCCTTCTTTTATATTTATCTACGCATTAAAGATTAATAATAGAATTTCAAACAAATCACCATAATCTTATAATTAAAATTTTGACTGTAATAATTTTTAAAAATAGCATTTTTTGTTACTAGAATTTGTTCGATTTCGTTAAATCTTGTTATTTTTGGTTTAGATTTAGGTAAAAAATTCGGGACTCTCAAGTCGTTTGAAATATCACGACTATTGCATGACGATAAAGCATACAAATATAATATATAATATAGCAATCAAATATATGCTAAATAAAATGCAAACCTCTTTATTATTCCGTTTTATTAAAAGAGAAGCACTTCGATTGCGTAACGACACAACAATGGTAATTTAGATAATAAAATCAATAGCAATCGGTATGCAATTTTTAAATTCTAGGCCATGTAGTTTTCAATTATATTAATACACAATATATATATATATATATATATATATATATATTCTATATTTTTAAGCACTCGTTATATTATTCAATAAATTGGCATTATTGTTTATAGAGAAAAAACTAGAGTTTATCATTCGTATGTTTAATATTAATTTTCCAAGTGTTCGCTAAACTGCGTTAAATTTAAATAAAATTATTTAGTTAAATAATTAATAAATGCTTCATTCTGGCAGTAGTTAAGTATTAAAGTTAATTTCGTTACTTTTCGAAAGACCTATGTGAAATTCATAATTCCTAAATCACCGACGAGTAGTTTTCCACCTTTTTAAACTATTTATAAACTCGGAAAAATATCAGTAAAGAAAATAAAATTTAACTTGTAAATTAAGCGATCGAAAGTTTAGTTAACACGCGAGGGCAAATTTTTGATTGGCTGAGCCTTAATTATAATAAAATGTAATTGGAATGGCGCGATAAAATTCAACAGCTCGTTATTTGCATTAAATTTTAATGCTTTCAGAACTGAAACTTTATATAATTAATTTTTCTTTATATTTGGCAATGCATTAAATACATTTGCCGCAAGGGTATAGCAATTGTAGATAATAAATTTATATTGAAAATAGTTTGACGAATATTTTCAAACTTTATTAGTGTGCCCTGTTTAATATACTTTTTTAACAATATTTATACTTAAATCTTGATAATTCTTAATTACTGAGAATTGAAAAATGATCAAAGCTGCGATACATTAATTTTTCTCTATGGCTTTCAAGTTTTTTTTTTTATCATTGTTCAACACATAGTATTAAATTTATAAAACATTTTAAAATTCCTTTCACATAAGCAAGTGTCTCTC
Source organism: Ceratosolen corneri (assembly GCA_030522565.1). Classification (NCBI taxonomy): domain Eukaryota; kingdom Metazoa; phylum Arthropoda; class Insecta; order Hymenoptera; family Agaonidae; genus Ceratosolen; species Ceratosolen corneri. The sequence goes on from JAPYYT010000291.1 coordinate 59,211, forward strand.
ACTAAAAGACTTGTTTATTCATTATTTTCAATTGAATTTATTTTAATGCCAATATATTATTAAACAGTAACAATATCTCTCGAAACTATTAACAATATCTCGTCGTTATTATTATTATTATTGGCAATAATTAATGTTTATTAACATTAGCATTATTGAGATTGTATTATTAGTTACATTGTACTTTTTGCATTATATACAACTATTGTTACTACAATAAATTGCAATATACAACTTATAGAGCTACGGCCAATGTTAAATCCTGAACTGAATTAGAATTTTTAATGCAAAGTACGAATTGTTATTATTATTATTAGGTGATAGTCATTGATGAGCTGGGTTTGGAGATTTTAGTGGTGCCTTATGTCATAATGCCATAAACGTTTTGAATAAATGGATCGCATGTGCTGTAAAATTGCTAGAAAAGACGAAGGGATTCACCGCCCCCAGGAAGATTATTATATTATAGTAATTAATTTTTTGTAAAATTAAGAGGGAATGTTTTGATAATCAGTTTAGGCAGCCACGTCTTGGCTCGTATCTAATGATGAATGATGGCACATGATTATATCAATAATAATGATTTTTTAATTTCAAGCCATTTTATTCTTACATGGTTAATTCAGGTGAATTCCTATGGGAACTAATACACACGCCGTTTATATATTAATTCTATACTTAAACAATCTAAAAGCACATTATATTCACAATATGGTTACGATGATTATTCATTTCCTTTAACAACTCTGAGCGCTTAAGCTGATATTAAATTAGCGGCATAAATAATTATTTGAGCCAGAAATAGAAGATTGATGATTATGATTTAGCTGGCGGAGGTAAGTATTTTCTGTCTTCGTTTCCAGGAAGTCCTGCCCCACGATCCACCCCAGCAGGCTTACCAGATCCTCGAGTCCCTCCGCTACCAGTTGTGCCTCGACCTCCACCACCGGCTCCCGCTCCACCTCCAGTTGTGCCTCGACCTCCACCACCGGCTCCCGCTCCACCTCCAGTTGTGCCTCGA
>JAPYYT010000292.1:0-60212 GCA_030522565.1 Ceratosolen corneri
ACCTGCTTGGGCAACCTCCTCGTCCTCTGGGGGAGGCTCACCGCCAAGGATGAGAATCGCGTGCTGGGCATCATCATTCGCAACCTGGCGGGTAAATTGCGGCGGCACCTCCGACTGTGGAGGAGGAGGAGGAGGAGGAGGAGGGGGCGAAGGTGGCGGCAGTCGCCTCCAAATTGCGCGGAGATGCAAATTACAGAGCATTTTCCTTTTTCACGGGGGTTCTGCGTCTACGTTGAAAAGTCCGGGGGATGGATAATTGAAAGCCTCCCGCCGCTCCTCATTACCCACCCACGTACACATACTTGTTAGGGAGGTCCACGCGTGGGCGTATGTGTTTGGCCGTCTGCTCGAGTCGGGGACCAAGTGAACTGACTATTATTGCCGATTTCAAGGGGCGTTGCTTAAATATGTCTTTTTGCAAAATTTCACTGCCACCTACGGCTTTCCCTCGAAATTTTCATCTTCCTCCTCCTTTTGCTCTTGTAATATTGAAAAGGGAAAGGGACCTCGTTATCGTTGGACATTTTTTTATTTTTTATTTTTCAAGAAGAATAAACGAACGCTTGTGAAATGTCTCCAGTATAATTTCACGGACCAACAAGATGTCGCGCCAATTGAAGAGCTTTGTATGTCAATTTGTTTAGATTTTGAAAATTTCGTACCTTTCTCGTTTATCTTAGAATTACGTTGGCCATTAGAATTACGCGACATAAGCTTCAACTAATTTTATAAATTAATCGAACGAATAACTACATGACTGTTGTGCCGCTCGGTAAGAAGATTCACTTTTGAGTGCTTGCAAGTGAAAACTTACATCGTCACATCCCTCGGAGAAGGAATAATTTCTGAAGATTATATACCAAGTGCCTGTAAATTTCCATCTATAATTATGATTTTCAGTGTCCGATCTGCTAATGGGACTTTATTTATTCATAATCGGCCTCGAGGACATAAGATTTCGAAACAACTACAATCAAGAAGCCAGTGCATGGATATCATCGTGGTCCTGCACATTTCTTGGTATGCTCGCCATGATTTCTTCGGAGGTAAATATTTCATGCATCCAAGCATATTGTTAAGGCATATAAATTATGATCCAACTGAATAGAAAGATTTTTACTCCACTAGCCGACGTAAAGTATTAACTTATAATTTTATTATCACGTGAGAAGTTGCCCACCTTACTTTGTAATATAATTGTTTGATTTCAGAAGCAATGCAACGTTTATTGCTAAGAGAGTCGGTGATGATTTTAAGAGCATAAAATTATTTAAGAAGCTTTCAAGCACTTCGAGAAGCGTTTGTGCGAAATTCCCTTACAAATACCATGGGATTTGAATTGCTATAATTAAATCGCTAAATAAATAATTTAACTGGACGTGAATCGTCAAATAAACGCTGTAAAAATGTTCAATTACTGAATTTTGTTTAATTACTTCAATTTTTGATATTGCATGTGCATTCAATAATGTCGTAGCGAACGAAAGTTTAGCGCATACAAATGAATCAACGTTATTTCAACGTAAAGATAATGCAGTAATTCAATATAATTAGGAGCAAGTTTGCGATTAATTAAATGACATTGGCTTAAGTTCAGTATTTCTATGTTTTTCTCTAACGAGGTGTTTGTGGATAAAATGTTCTCTTTTGTCAAATCAGATCAATGACAAGTCATGCGTTGAAACTGCAATAGAATACAGCAAAGTAAATATGAAAATAATCAATCCGGGGCATTTAACTGCTGCTAAGTGGGCATAGCCAAGAATCAATGTAAACTGTAATTTCACCGTCAGTCCAACTCTTAATCTTAATTAAATCTTAAATCTAAATCTTAAGGTTAATGCAGGAACGATAATTAACGAGGCTCCTTACACTCTTACCGAGCTCACTAGAACCGATGCTCCGAGTAATAATCCGCGTACACAATGTTCCAGCTGCAAATAAAGCGGCGATTCTCAAAAAAATCCTCGATAATCCTCGACGATAAAGCACTGGCAAGGACTCGGGCCTCGGCCGTGCAAATAAAGATTCGACGTCGTGAAAAAAAAGCACGCGCACTCTAATTTGCAAAAAAACAAAGCGACGAAACAGTCAACGACAAGCGAGCATAAACCGAAGCAGCCTCCTTCCTCCTCCCACGCAGACATGATTTCTCTCAATTGCGCCTTCAGGTGTCGGTGCTCATCTTATCGTTCATGTCGGTCGAACGATTTATGTTGATCGCGGCACCGCTGAAGGGTCACCGTGCCATAACCTCCCACACCGCCGCCTCCTCCATGATCGTCGTCTGGGTCATCGGCATCACTCTCGCTCTCGTTCCCGGTGAGTCCTTAACCACAGGCCCGTGAGTCACCGAGGCAGAGTTGACGAGAGGGGCGCAGGTGAGGGGGACAGAGGAGTGTCGAAAATGGCATTTCTGTGGGATGAGCCGATGTAGGCTAATGACGAGGCGAGTCCACTGTCACTCGCAGGCGAAATGAACCCGAGCGAGTGAAAATATTTGTGAATACTATTGGACGGGGAATGGCAAGTGACCTGCCATATCGACGCTCTTAAAGAACTCGTTAAATTCTTCCCTCCCTCTCTCTCTCTCTCTCTCTCACGAACTATTAATTTAACGAGGCACATTTCGTTAATGCTTCATCATTTACAATATACATATATATATACATATACATATTTATATAAATCTCGTGATCCTGGCTCAATGATCGATCTGCCCTGACATTTGTCGGGGTTAATTACCGTTAATTAGAGTCATTCGTTTTTATTAAGGCGCCACGATTAAAATAGTAATAAAGACTTTAATTGCCAAAAATATTGAACGCCTCTCTCTCTGTCTCTCACTCACGGAGCTCCCCTTCTCGACGCTCCCTTGCCTCTAGCATATCACTAACGCACCTCCCTCATGCCCAAGGGCCATCATTACCGAGTAATAATAGAGGGCGAAAAATGATTGCAGCGATTCATTGGCGCAGTAGCACACGCTTTTACGGCCTCAACGGCATGTGCTTTCCACTCCACATAGACGATCCGTTCCTCGTCGGTTGGGAATATTCGGCCTTCATTTTCCTCGGCGTCAACTTACTTGGGTAAAACTTGCGGATACGCAAGCAGCTGATATTTCAACCTTGGCGCTTATGCCAAACTAGATTGGCGATCCATTAAGTTTTATCGCTCGTCGGGCGCTCGTCGGACGCCGATGCCAACGCGGCCAATTTACGATCTCCCCCTCCCCTCCCGTCCCAAAGGAGCAGCAGCAGCAGCAGCAGCCGAACGCGGAAACTGAAAATGGTCGCCGCCTATTAGCCAGCGGTGAACGTACCTGGGCCCAGGCGAAATAGCATAGTGCGCCTCCTCCCTCCTCCTTCGTCTCGTCCGCTATTATCTCGAGCCAGCGACTCGTGATAATGAGTTATTAAAAGTACGTCGGACGTCGGTTAATCGAGGGTACGCCGGCATTAGAAAGCTTGGACTCAATTTCGAATTAGCCGTTATTGCATATTTCATGGCGAGTCGTGAGCGAGTTTTCAAATACTTGATTTATGATATCGCTGAATTATTTATCTTTATGTGTACCAGATGCCGGGCGATTCTCCCATTATGGCGATTGCCGAGGCTTTTTTATGCGAGAGAAATGTTGAAAAGTAGAATTGAGCTTGTTAGCCGAGTTGGGCCCGCGACGACGCGTTCCCTCTTAAAATTAGTCTACGCGCCTCCACGAGGCCTTAATTAATATTTCATATTTACAATCTCCCAAGGCACGCTCAGCCTTATCCTTCTCATTCCCTTCTATATCGCCTAGCAAGCACTCTCCTCGGCTATTGCAGCTGCTAACGCGCTCCCTCCCCCACCTTCGGTTCCAACATCTTCAAATAAACAATCACGATGATGAGCAATCGTAGCGATTAATAATAATAGCACCCAAGCGAGCAAATACACGACGAGACTCTAATCTGCCGTTACGAGCGAGCAATTTCGACGCCAATACATCAATGCGCGCGACCCAAAGGTCGGAGCGAGCTTCCAAGGTCGTTGGGAGGGTCGCGAGAGGAGGCGAGAGGAGGCGCGCGGGGATCGCGATAAGCGTCGGAGGGAGTGCCGTTGGAAAGAAGCGATGGACTACGACTGCTTGCAGGCTCCTTACGATCGGCTACGTGTACACGGGCATGTTCGTGAGCATCTGGAGGACGCGACACGCCACGCCGCTATCCGTCATCGACTCCGAATTCGCTCTCAGGTTCTTCCTCATTGTCCTCACCGACTCCGTCTGCTGGGCGCCCATCATCGTACTCAAGGTCCTGGCACTCGCCGAGTATCCCGTCGCCCGTAAGTCTGCCACGATCTATACTCCCGCACTCTCCCATCACGTGGGGTGGGGACTCTGTCCCACTTTTTTGGGGCTAGGCCCCTCCTCTCTTACTTTGACTCGATTTCCCGATGGAATACTGCGCGATGCCCTCTGACGTCCGAATGGCGATGGATGGGCCGGGGGTTCGCGGAATCTCGAGGTCAACTGCCTAAGGGCGCGAGGAGTTGAGCCGGGCGGATTTAATTGGCTGCTCGATGAACGGGCTTGTGGATTCTATTTGTCGCGGTCGCGGTGATTGATATATTTTATTCGGCGAGGGGCTCTTTTGAAAAGTAGTTGGCCCGAGTACACATTAAATGTCCGGATTAAAATGGTCTCGCGAAGGACATTGTCGCGCGAGGTTCCACGAGGTCGAGCCTAAAGTCCTGCACGCTCCGCTTATAACGAGAGGTGCTCATAACGTGTGTGTGTGTGTGTGCGCGCCTGTTTGGTAGTAAGTAGCAGCTCTAAAGAGTCGGAAACGACGTTTATGTTTTTTCAGCTGATTTGCATGCCTGGGTGGTGATTTTCATTCTGCCGGTAAACAGTGCCGTTAATCCTTTGCTGTACACGTTCACCACACCCAAATTTCGTGAAAGATTCGCCGAAGGATGGCTCGAGAGAATGCGCAGTATAGCTTCAAGGAAGCAATCGAGAAGCGGTATGATATATTACTTGTAAACAACTTAAATCTAGTCTCAGCTTTTTTTCCCAGCGACATTACTTGCTCACACGGCTGCGCTTCGATTTATTTTCCCAAGTCACAAGCCAACGGATGTGCGTCTTTTCACAAAACTTTGTCGTTTAATATTATATTTTTGGATTATTATTACTATTATTATTGAGAGGAGCATTTTCAATAATGCTACTTAATGTTTAATTGAACGACTGTGGGAAATTATTAAGACGATGTGTTCCTCGAAGTGTTGTTGCGTATGGAATAACTTTGACATGTTTATCAAAAATTACTTATTTCCACAAGACGGATTAAATTTCCACTTCAATTGCCACTATTTACATTGCATTGCTTTCGTAATCCTCTTTAATTAAAATAAATAAATAAACAATAGAGGCAAGTTTCGTTATGTATGAGAAATTGTAAGGGTAATGGCCACTACAAATGGATACTGCAAAAACTTTGTTAATTTTCAGGGCAAATTTAGCCTCAAATGACCGCTCGGACAATTCAATTCAACCTGCAAAAACGAGAATGAACGAAATTTTGTTAAAATTATTGCCTACAGTCTATTATATTTCAATGAGCAATGATCCGATAATCTGTTTATTTCAGATTTCCAAACATCTAGTTCGTACAATAATAGGAACGTGACGATCTCAATGCCCGGCTCGATGAAAATGCCGAGCGAGGAGAAAATCTCAAAGCCATCGTTGAACGAGATTTTGCTGATCAATATTATGTCGAAAGAGAAATGAGGCTCGTGAAAAAACTATTGTAAATTGCGAAAGAAAAAAAAAGAAAGAAAGAACAAAAATATTAATAATAACGATAACCAACAGTATTGTTTAAAGTATAAGTGCAATCTAGAAGTATACTGCTAATGTGATAAGAGTCGAATCTTCACTTTTAGCTCGCCGCTAGTTTGTATAGGAAGTGAGAGAGGCTGTATCAGTAATTGGATATTAATTGGCCGCGCGAAGTTATGTAACCGACGATGCTATATTGGCCCAAGCAAACAACACGTACACATGTACAGCATAGATAAAATCATAAATTAGCATATCAAGGTGCTCATTTATACGAATCTATTGTATTGAAACATAATCAATAATAATAACAGCAGCAGCAGCAGCAACAGCAACAACAACAACAACAGCAACAACAACAACAACAATCGTCGTCATCGTCATCGTCAGTTTCAAGGGAGAGAAAAAACAAGTCACTAGTAAAGAGACATGAAAATAATAACAAAAATAAATAAACGTAGCAAAACAAAAAACAACAATTAAAAACCACCACTCCTCTTGCTTCCAAATTCAATTCCAACGCGGATCTTCGACATTCTCAAGTCGAAACGCGCATTCGCCCACGCGACCTCACCCAGCTGCTTAATGCTGCCCCCCTGCGCTCATTACTCCAACTAACGACGACAGCTCAAGGTGCCCCAAGATCGGTACTCTCCCTCTTCAGTCATTAATGTGCTCGCACTGACATGCGTCAGTCCTCCCCCCTCCCACCCCCCACCTCCGCTCTCATTCTCCAACTGACAATGGGCCCCACTTCCAATTAGGCATTTACAGGCTCACACGACGACAATTTAAGGGCGAAGGATGGAGGCTGACAATACAATTTGTCCAGTTGAGGATCGAGCAAACGCTTTATTTCAAGCAGCCCACCCTCGGCGATCCTTCCTCTCTTTTCTTTCACTGGGACCGTCCCCTCGCCTCATCCACTGATCGTTGATAATAGGAAGGGGCGACCGGTAGGCCAATGCTTCTTCGCACGTTTCGAATGCTCGCGGGAGCAATGAGTACATTTGCTCGATCGATAAAAGCACGAGGCAATTACCGAAGGAAAGGAGGACGTGGAGCGGCAAGAGCCTGCTCCCGATCGATATCCGGTAAGGAAAGAAGCGCCAGGAGACGCCGATGATCGTTGACTGCGAAAGACAGCCTCATTCGAAGCAGCGGCGAAACAAAAGGAAAGAGAGAGTGAGAGAGAGAGAGTCGGCTATTTGCGTGCGAGGACGGTACTCATTAATAATCATTAATGCGGCGCACAAAGGAAGGCCGTTTATCGGGAAAGGCCGAGGAGGCGAAACGGCAAGCGGCCCAGCTAACTTACTTAGGCCTACATAAGCTGTCGCTGATCGGCTGTCCCGTCAACGCCGCCTCCTCCTCCTCTTCTTCAACCTCGCGACCTCCACCCCCCTACCCCCCAACCCCCTTCCCCGCCGCTCCCGCGCCCCGCCCACGTGCTCTCTCGTGCTTGAGAGGAGGCTTGCACGAGGGAGAAGCTCGAGCGGCCCTCGACTTCTCTTCCCTGCCAATTAGTCTCGCGGCGGGTTAAGGCTCGTGAACCCCAAAGGTCACGGCTAAATTCTTTTGGCCGTTCGGGCCGCCGCCGCCGCCGCCGCCGCCACCGCAGGCACGATCGACTCGGCCGCTAAGAGCACGCTTTGGCCATACGTTTGGCTCGTGAAAGCTGGCGAAATTAACCGATCGGCATGGAAATTCGCCGTTATCCTCGGCGCGCTCGAGCGGCCCCACGGACTTTAGCGATTATTCTCCGTGTGGCGAGTGGCCTCGGGGAATGCATCCTTCGGGGCCTTTAGCCCCCGCGAGGGCGCCTCACGACTTTCGAGGGTACGGGCCGAGAGAGCTCCGCTCAACGAACAAGGAGGATTGGGAGGGGGGAGGGGAGGGCCCGAGGCCGAAAATAAAACTGAGAGGAAGGCACCCGGGTTGCGCGGAACCGGGTCAGGAGAAATATGCGTGGAGGCGGCGTCGCTGGGGATCGGTGCCTCTGACCCCGGGCTCGGAGGTATTCGGGTTAACAGTGCGGCATCTAGCGGCCTTCGCTTCTTTCGCCTTATTTTCGTGGGGCGGGGGCGGGGGCGGGGTGTATCCAGTGTCAGTCGCCGCGAGATGAAGACAAATGGCTCGAGGCGTGATATATTAAAATCGAGTGGATGGTTTACGCGCTACGAGGGGATAAAGGTATTTGCATGTACACGGGATTGCGAAATATATCGCCGATCCTCGGCCGATCCTCGGCGAATAATACATTATTAACGACATGTAATGAGACGAGGTGCCCCGGTGGAATGACATCGGCCGGCGATGCAACGTTTTCACGGGATTTTTCAGGAGCTTCAGCTGGGCCTCGTGCGGCCTTATTAACGGAGCCACGAACACAACTTTATGGCATTTAAAGGTGGCCGGTAATGATGAAGGGCGAGCGAGTTAATTGATTTGTGGGAGATATTTGCGGCACAGGTGGGGAAATTGTCGTCGCGAATAATAAAGCGATCGGATTGTTGTTGGCCGTTCCGTACTTTATCCATTTGTCCAAAACTTGTCCAAATAATCCAAAATTAAATCTCACACCTCATCCTCACAATGGCTCGTCCAATGCTTTACAACAATACGACTCTCCCTAATAAGCGATAAATGAGCCCTCGCTCTTGTATTATCATATCGAAGGAGCATTTGACCTTGAGCGATTAGCTCTTGCTCACCCGATAGATATCATCGAAAAGAGTAATGATTATCTATCGGGCCCGATGTGCTTCGCAATGTGAAATAACCTTGATGTCGAGGAAGTCAGAGGCAGGCATTTTTTATTCTCAGAGGGATTGGAGGCCGGCGGAGCTGCCCTCGTCGCCTTAATTCCACGCTCTCGTCGACGTTACTCGAATTCGCAACACGGCCCAACTTTTATGCGCACTTTCACCTCGAGCCCGCGGCCACGCGAAAACAATGCCGGCCACCTCGTCCCCGCGGCCATAATCAGCCTCGGCCTCGTAAAAGTATCGCCACTTAAAGGGACGGAGCTTTTTCTCTAGATTTTCGAAGGCTCGGGATACCGTCTGACCCGGGGCACATTCCACCATTGTTACGTAGGGCCCCGCTTTATCAATTCGCCTCGTATTTGCCCGCGAACCCACCGCCCACTCCACCGCTCCCTCCCATCGCCGAGCTCTAACGAAGTCACGAACTCTCCCCGACTTCTCCCCTCCCACCCCGCGGGTGATTAAATCCGAATTAGCGTGGCGGCGATCACCGGGCCTCAAAAGTCTTTTTGAGTCTCTTCGGCTTTTTCGGGAGTGGGCGACGGGGTGTGTGTGCGGCCTGGGGAAGCTGCGGGAAAGCCGCGGGAAAGCCGCGGGAAAGGGGCGCTGGAGCGATGGTGATGCGTCGTCCTGGGAAAAGAGAGCCTCGGATGATTGAAGCTGGCCATTAGATGTGAATATGAGGGAAGCGAGTATGGCTAGTGGGAGTGAAATATAAATTGTCAAAGAGCCTGTTACATAAAGTGGTGTGCTCGGTTATGTTGCTTCTTTGAAGGGAGGAATGAGCCAATGTCGGGCAAATGTGTAATAAAATTCACTTTGTGCTCTTTTGCCTTTTATTATCGATTAATTCCGGGGCGAAAGTATAATTTTGTAATTGGCTAGATTAAATTCAATCTGGAGATCGTATTATTTCCTTTGAGCACAAAGTGCATTTGGCTTTTGGCTAAATCATTATTGCTTTAATAATAAATGCATTAAGTTTACGAAATGTTTAATGCTATTATTCGATATTATTGTATATAATGTCATGAGTGAACTGTCATTTAATTTAAGTGGCGGGTAAGTGTAATTATTGCGAGAATTAAATTAAAAGCTGATTTACAATTAGCACGCGTTGTATGGAGTTTGAAAATAACTAGAGACAATATTATTGATATTTGAATAACGATAATTCGTAAAGAAAAATCTGTATATTCGACTTATTTAAAAAAAAAAGCATATATTAACATAATAAGGCAAATTTGTTGCTTAAATTTATTTACAATCAAATACTTATTAGAAGATTTAATTATATGAATTTATGAAACACGTGACTAAATTATAAGTTGTAAAACTGATTAAATGAAACAATCAATATGTATCATTACTATAATCACAATGCTTTTAAATTAAATAATATATTTTAAAAGTTATCTTTTTGATTTATCGTCGAAAAAGTATATTCCTAAGAAAATATTCTCTTAATGTAGCATCAGTTATCTTTGCTTGGCTCCCTAACGTTCTCTCTCTCTCTCTCACTCTCGTACGCATGCGCACGCAAACATATGTATTACGTATCATACTACCTATCAATTATTCCGTGTATTTACTTTCATGGATTGATTTATTTTCAAAAACAACTTAAACATAATGTATTATAAAATACTTAAAGTTTATCGACCATTGTTATTTATGACTTGATGTGATTATTTGTGAAATTGCCTGACTATTCAACTTACTTTTTGTCGTGTAATAAATATTTTACAATTTCTGTTGATACTCACATAGACTATTAATCTATAAGTTCATAACGTGACAATGAAATTTCTCGGATATACAGTATATTCTAAAGCTTAAATTTAAAATAATTGCCCATTTTTTTCATTGTCCTCTGAGAGATATTTTTCATGTATCATTGAATTACAAATCTAAATTACACAATCGATAATCATAATAGTTTAGCACGTGTAGCATTTTTATAAAGAAAAAAAAAAACTGTTGCGTTGGCTTGGCAAATTTTTCATTACAAATTGAAAACTTAAATACCTTTTCTCAGCTTTGATAGTACAAATATTTTCTCCGTTCCATTATTTCTGTAATTTCATCTGTACGCTGCCTCAACGTTATTGCGCAAATGGCCCACAATAAACTCATTTCACATATTTTACTAAAATATTACTTTCTATTTTTGATGGAGAGTTGATTTTTTGTGCCGACATTAATCAACTCTTACTATCTTGTATTCGTACTTCATTTCACTTTGTTTATATAAAAAAGACTCTTCACGTTTTGAGATGAAAAATGTTAATTTATTGTGTGATTTAGTGCATAATGCAAGTATGACGTATTTCCTGAAATTATTATTCATTAGAAGACGAGTTAGAAGCGATACAACAAAGTCTTATGGCGCTTTTTAATTTCAGCAGACATTTAATGGCTTTCATCGAGTGGCGCACACAATGATCCGAAGATAAATTGCACTTGACTATTTATAAATAAACTGAGAAGATTTGAAATAATTCTAACGCCTATATGTGTGCACACCTTAAATTCAAGCAAAATTAAGCTGAAATTAAAGTGCCCGACACGTTTGAAAGAGAAACATTTAGCCTTTATAAAAATCTTTTTTTTACGATACGTATAAAAATATATAATTTATATGCCAGTCTCTTTAACTGCCTTAAGTATTTTATTATTGCGCTCAAGGACACGAGGAACTTGTTTTATTACCTCATAATAAACTTTAAGCAACTCGGCGCAGTGTTATCAAAGGTACTTCGGAGATGTGAAATAGAGCATATTTATGTATATGCATAGGTGCGCGTATGTATAAATATGTACAATTATATATTGTATGCGGGGTACAGCAGTATACAATCTAAATGTACCAATGACTTGTCACAATTTAATACATTTTAGGTCAGACGCTATTTTATTATTAGAGTTTATTATCAATTAAGTGCATGACGTGATACTCCAAAGCTCTTAAGGTCGGAGCGGAAAAATGCTACTTCCTTCTCAAAAAGTTTGCATAGTTATCTCCGATTTTTATTCGCGTCCCGTTTGCGTGTGTGTGTGTGTGTGTGCGCGCGCTTTGTAGGTTCATTAAGCGGCTCGATACGATAATCAAGTATTATAATTTGAAATTTTTGCCGTTGCAACGCATATAGTAAATAAGTTATTAATCTACAGAAAAATGTAGCGCGCATTACTAATAATTTAACGTGTGTATTAGCCTCGGCATTTCACGAATATTATCGCCGAGAAATAATTTTCTCTCCCTAATTAAGTGCACAATATTGATTATTCACATATTTTGCAACAAAATCACAAGATTATCATAAAGTTTTTAACAATACGATAACCGAGAGGCATAATCCAGTGCAGGCTAAGTGGTTCCTGTAAATTTACACACACGCACCCACAATATGATCTAACTGCGCATATTTATGTCCAATTAACATGATGTTTTAACTCTCCGAGTCTTAGGAAATATCCTTAGCTTTGAACTTTGAGAATGCTCGGCGAGCAAAAAGTAAGTGATAATTAAATGGCCAGTGCTGATAAGGTATTACTAATTAAACCGGCATTCACAAGTATTATATCGCTCATTTCTCCTACATTAAATCGTATATTCTCTGCTAATTATCAATATTGCTAGGTAAAGACTTCCTCCTCGGCGACTTTTATTTCTCATTGATTTAATGCACTTCCTTTCAACCACAAACACATCGCTCGACAAATCTAATCAATTTATCGAAGGAAATTGAAACTACTCGAGAAACAACATGAAAATCTATATCAAACAAAATGAAATACAAGTACAGTGTTCTTGATAATGTGCGTTGTACGTGCGGTTCTGATAGTCGGCACTTGAACCTCGTACCTAATGTCGAGCCTAGACAAAAAGGGGCCTGAGCCACAAATGCACATATGCATACACGCGTGTACGTGTAGGGAGGGGAGGGTGGGGGAGCGAAAAAGAATGTAGATCCGCGAGGAGAATGAACGACCTTGAAAATCAAGCGCGATGGTGCAGTAGAGCAGTGGAGGTGTGGAATGATTTTGTGTGAATGTTTCGGCTTCTGTGCTTTTTGGCCTGTGTACCTTCGATGAAATGAAATGGGCGCGCGGGTGACTCGGTCCTCGGATTAATCGAGCGATTAATCGGTGGCTTAATCAATATCGCCGATCGTAAAGTTTTGGAATCAATTGCCGCTACTCGATCGTCCTCGCGGCTGACGTATTAGCGAATTGTTTGCCCTTTGCATTCTTTTATTTTGTTCTTATTTGCGTTTGAGGGGGTAATTGTAGTTGCTGTTTGGCGTCGCGTGCGAGTCCGAGTGTCTATTGGAGGGAAAATGTAAGAAAAGCTAATGCTATGAGAAAGTGTGCGTGTAAATAGGCTTCGTGAGATCATTAAAATCGCTACTATTTTTTCTTTTCTTTTCTTTTTTTTTTTTGAATACGAATGAACTTTAATGCACGCAATATAAGGAATATTCGATTTTCGACATCCGTGATCGTAATGCAAGTACATTTACGAATTAATACGGAATTAGCATCGGAAAGTTGTTTTCTTTAGAGAAGCGTTTAGCCTTAAAACACTGGAAGTCCAATAAACAACAGATGAGGAAATCATTTGCATTAATTATAGTTTAAAAGATAATTTATTCCATTATTATGTCAATAATTCACCTTAAAATCTTTCGACTTTTATAGATATTGTTAATGAAGTGTTTATAATGAAAGTTATAGTGAACAAAATTTCAAATGCATAGGCAGCATTAAAAAATAAAAAAAAAAAAAAGCACTTTATATTCAAAAAATAATTAATTATATAATAAATAATTTACATTATAGGATTACTTTATATTCAAATGTTTAATTGCAAAACGACTTGTTGTCGATCTAAATTAAACAAAGATATTAAATGTATACTTTAATAGGTGAAAGCGTAGATCAAGTATTACAACTTGAGTTTATATATTTTCGTATGTTTAATAAAGACTTTTCCTCGTAAGATCACAATAATAATAAATAAAACGCATCGTTCAAAAAGTCAATCGAGGAGAAAGGAGAAGAAGAAGAAGGAGAAGAAGATAGAACGGAGAGAGAGAGAGGAGAGAAGACATTTATCGATTGGAATTGTTTAATTAATTATGCTTAGCCCAAACCTTTACAAATAAACATCGGCGCTTCGACATTCAAGTATTTAAGCGTAAATATAAGTTGCTGAATCCTCTTGCTTCTCCCGCTTCCTTCCATTAGACAATTAAACGGGTGGAAGCCAAAAGGGCCTCAAGGATTCTCTCATCCTTACGATTCTTCCCACGATTACGCAGCGAAAAGAGGATGAGGAATGAAAAAATCGTTGATTTCGATCACGCGAGAAGACCTCTTGTACTAAGAGTTGGCTGAGTTAGGGAACACAATAATTGAGCATTGATCGACACATCGTAGTATAAAATACGATCCCGAGAAGATGCAGATAAAGCAGTGATTGGATTTGTTAATGGTTTTTGAGAAATGCAGCTGGAGTAGTTGATTTAAGTTTTACGCGCATTATTGATAATCCAATATTAATGCTCCGCTCAATTTTTCTATCAATCGTGCGTCTATTTGGAAAATTAATTTATTTCAGCCAGAGCGATCGGATCACTGAGGATCACAGACTGCTGAGCATCGAGTGTCGTCTTGCTATGAGAACGACAATTTTCAGTGATTTTCTTTGCTCTCTTGGCATTATAAATGTCATTGGGAATGGAAATACTAATGAAAGTACAATGTACACGATGGGGAATACAATTCTTGTAGCCCTGACGCAGTCTAATTTCTGTCAGTCTAATTCTTATTCAATAATGTCTCATTCATTATGATTGCACGCAAGAATCGTTGCTCCTTCTTCAGATAATAATCTTCCGATAAACAGTCTACTAGTATTAAAAGTACAATTTCGACTAGTGAA
This sequence comes from Ceratosolen corneri, assembly GCA_030522565.1. Classification (NCBI taxonomy): domain Eukaryota; kingdom Metazoa; phylum Arthropoda; class Insecta; order Hymenoptera; family Agaonidae; genus Ceratosolen; species Ceratosolen corneri. The sequence goes on from JAPYYT010000292.1 coordinate 14,555, forward strand.
TGGCGTTGCTCTTTTCATTGTTATTTAAGTAAATATCGTTGCACATTGAGATGACGCAATTGAAAAGTGTAACGAGATCGTGAGAATGGGGCGTGAACATGACAATGCCTCGTGTGCATTCTCTGGTAAAAAGCGAGAGAAATTGTTGCGAATGAAGGTGGGAGGTAATGCGAGTGTCGAGGGAAGCGAGGCTGATCTCTAGTAATCAATAGTTAACAATCGCTCGGCTCGTTGCTAATTACAACCTCCACGCGCGATCCACAATCCACGTAAGCATCGACATCCTGTGCGTAGCCGAGACTCTGCGTTGCGTTTTCGGCGTCCAACGGCAAATGGCAAAAGGCATCCTTGGACCGGCTGTGCGCCCATTCGTACTTACTTTCACCAATTAGCCAGGATCGAGCGAGGAGCGATTGCCAAGGAGCGCAATCACCTCGGACGCGACACTCCTCCGGCCATCCACGAGCACAGGAGCTCCCGCACTGCCTTCGCATCTAAGATTATAATGAAGGGGCGCAGCCAGCACTCGCACTATCTCGCAAATATATATCTCGCAAAGACAATGTCATTAAGAGTCCGCGGCAATGCGTAATTTGCGGAGCGAGGCGACGACCTCTTGCGCGCCACAGCCATCTCGCTCGGCGAGCTCAGCCTTCGCGTCACACGACACGACGCTGCGTGAAAGTGTATGTGTGTGCGCCTCGAGGGGAGACTGCGGGTCGCGCGGTCGTAAAGCGACGAATTACCGTCGGCCAAAGCTCGTTTAATGGCGATTAAATTTATTTGATTTCGAGGATAATAATTCTGCCCGCGAAATAGATGATTTCCGTTGGCTTGGCGTCCCTTTTTATCTGGCGCTTGGATCGATAGAGCAAGCGGATTCCTTTCGGGATCGGAGCGATTGCTCGGGGTCGTTGAACTTTGGCGAGGCGGATGCTTTGTTTATTGGTTCGTCCCATTGATTATTGGACTTTGGTGGATTTTGGGGGGGACGTCGCGTCAAATTCAGCTTATTGGTGGCTTGAATAACCTCGGTATTATCGACGATGCCATTGAACAATTAGATTGAATAATTAGCATATTGCGCTACGAAATTCCAGGCATCGCTTGGCGAACGAATGTGTTTGGCGTCCCTTTTTAAGCCCAATTTACAATAAAGCTGATGTGGGAGTAATTGGCATATAAAGAGGCCTCGCAATTGCTCGTTCGACTTACAATGCCGTGTGTGGGGACTTTAATGAATGTCTATTGAAGGGACATTTTTGCCAAAATATGATAAACACAGTGGCGAACGTTAATTTTTCATGTCCCAATTATTCGGATGCCAAGGCTTCGAGTTACTTACTTATTGGTTATTATTAAAAGTGCCGTAAGACGAAACGTGTGCGTGAAATCACGAGTGTGAATTTATTAGAGAGTATTAAATAACTGCTTGTATTCAATAAGCAAGCATATTCAACGCTTCGATAATATATTGCGGCTCTTAATAATTTGATATATTTTTATCACTTGGCGATATCGATCTACAAACGCGCCCTAACGATAATTATTCACATTTAAAATTGATAAATAATTTCAATGAAGCAATTAAACATTACCAAGCGAACGACGGAATTTACCTTCGAATTAACTTTTTCGCAGCTCAGGTTATTCGTGGGATAGATATATCTGCCGATTATCGTGCTCGTGTTTGCCAACACAACCGACCGGAAAAAATAAGGCAGCCAGACCCAATGCCCAGAAAATGAAGAATAATAAGCTTCAAAAACATACTTTAAATAAAAGCGATCGTCCTTACGGGCACGTGTAATTATTCGTAATTTCGAAGCTTAAAAGTAAAATTAATCGATCGGCGACCTCCCTTTAAAAAATCTATAATAACACCTATAATCACGGCCGTAGACTTTAATTATATAAAGCAAGCAAGTAAAGTAATTCCTGCTATTGATTATATAATAATTTGTAAAACGAGTGGAAAAAGGAGCGCCACGAGCGTCCAGGGATCGACACACACACACGTAAGCGGCTCGATTAGATAAACAACGAAACCGCAGTTATATGATTCAATATGCCTGGAAAAATTCCAAAGTATCGGTAGCCGCTAACTGTACAGAGACCGCCGATACCAAAATAGGATAAGACGGAGCCACGAGCGGAGCCGATATAATGCTATTAGCAATAAAAATTAACGCGATAAATCAGCCGTATAATGAATATTGTGCTCGGCAATAATAATAATAACAATAATAAGCCCGATTATTAGCGCCTGACAACAAGAGCCACGTGACCGCGCCCATACGTGTGCTCGCACTTTCATTTCATCGCTCCCATAAAAACATTATCACTCGCAATTGCCAATCAATCTCTCCTACTCGACAAATCTCACTTGCCCTCGATCTTCCATTTCACCTGATCAACACCTGATCGATCAAGTATCCGCTCCACGACGAGCCACCCACTCCTTCATCTAACACAAAACCACCTTTATCGGCTCCACTCGCTCCTCCTCGGCTGCAACGATCCCTGGCCAAACACCAAGCCCATCGGCGAATAATTCATTATCCTCGTCGTCGGCGTCATCCGGAGGGTGGAAGAGAGAGAGGACCGAGTCTATCCAACGCATCCGGCGAGTATCGCTGATCCCGGGCACGCAGCACTCGCAATTTCTCGTAATAGGATTTCTCCTTCGCTCCACAAGAGCCGAGAGGCGCTATTTTCGCGACATGTCCATTCTAATTTGACTAGTGCAAATAGCTGTCGCTTCGAGATGTAACCCCCACTTCACCCCTACGCCTTCATACAGAGTTGACATTCTGTCTCTAGAGCCCCACCAACAACAGAAAACTAGTCACCACCCAATCAGCACAACTTCCCACCCTCGAAAGAAATCGAAGATGACCAGCCCCACGACCCCTAAAGCAGAGGGCTCGTGGCATTAAAACTAAACCACAGGCATCCTGAGCCTCAGAAATCTCCAAGACTTCCAAGTCTTGTAAAACAAGGTCTCCCGTAAAGTGGCCTTGCAAACAAAGTTGTTTCTCAAGTATCGGTGATCGGCTGATGTAACAGACAGAAGCTTCAAATCATGCCTCCCCCGAGGCTCCCCAAACTGCAAACCCACAAATAAACGAACCAGACTCCAGGATCTGCCGTCCGTTCAGTGTCCAGGATGAGCATCGGTACGATCAAGGCGCACCACAAGGCAAGTAGCGATCAATAAACGTAACAACAAATAACGATCTTCGGCCCTAAGCCGAACCAACTTTTTCCCGGCCACGCGTCTAAAACATAATCGATTAACTAATTTTGGCCATTAAACGCTACATTAAACCAGAATCAACATTATATTGGGCAAATAATTAACAGTTATAAATAATTAATAGTTGTATAGTATTGTGATTTGCACAAAGCAGAGAATTATAATTCTCCATATATTCTCAATAAAGACAGTTTCACAGTATTACACGCGCCTTTGTCTTCGCTGTCGTTTCTCTCTCCCCCCCCCCCCAAACCACCTTCGGGAGAGTTCACACTCGGCATATCCATGGGATTTTGCTAGTTTTATTTCTTTTCTTTTTTTTTCGCAACATCCGTCGAGAGAAATCACTTGCTATTGAAGATTCTCAAGTACGGAGAATGCCAAACAGTTGGCGAGTTCTACGCTCGTTTATCAATGACACGTTTACAGATCGTCCAAGCTTTTTACGATTTTATTATTCTGATTTATAATTGGCACTAATGAACAATGCTGATGCTGCTTTCGATGCTACTTTATGCTCTTGCTATGGGATATTTATTAGGCAACGATTATTCTATTTGGTAAATGAGATTTTTCTAACGACTAATGTCGTCAAGCTCTCGTGACTATGTTTGTAAGAGTTGCAATTAAGTTATAAGGCTCGTCAATAGATTTTACGATAATTCTTTATTGGTTTATCGTAATTAATTGGTCATTACTTCAGTTTAGGCGATCCGTAGGCTTTACGAATATATCAATATGTAGAGTTTAGAAATTTATCAATTGATTTCTCCTGTTCGACAATTTACACTTCATTTTATGATGTAATTTGACGAATTGAGGTTTTGCATTCTGTTTTATGTTTCATTGATAGCTGCTTAGCTCGAGAAAGAGAAGTTTAGAATAACTTTGCCCAACATTATTAAGGCTTATTTCATCTCATTGACAAAAAGTAAGAAGCACCGCTGCAAGTTCAAGTTGTTGTAAATTTTGCCTCGAAGAACGTCGTTCAATCAGCATTTACATTGAATATTTATTAGATTATTCGACAAATTTGCTGCTCGCCGTTCAGATGAGTTCACCGAGCATCTCCAACATTTGATATCATTGACATTGAAGATTTTATCACTCGACAATGGTAACTACTAGCTGAGAGTCGAAATTTCGGAGCAGCCTTGAAGAAGATTTAAGATAAATTAATTTACTTTCTCATGCTAGAACGAGCAGCTCATCTTATCCCGAAGCATCAACGAGGTGCCGACGGTTGCGGGAAAACGATCTATAAATCCCTAGGATTTCGCTATAACAGCGCTCCGCGAAATCTTGTTCCACGCCAACTCGCGATCTCGATCCTCCTCCTCCTCCTCCTCCACGGTCCCTCTACTTTTCGTTTTTCAATTTCTTGGCCACGGGAGTCTCCGCGAGAAAGTGGCCCAATCCAATCTCCAAGGAGCAGAAAAATCTAAAACTCTCCCTTCCCAGCCCGTACGCTTGCTCACCTAGAAATCAAGAACAAAGACGGAGGAGCAGCTTTCGCCTGAGATTGCACGTCTTTAAGCATCGATACTGGTTATTATATGCGCTCGGGGTGCTTAATTGGTAGCCCTGAACTCGCTTACGCGTATCCACGAATTGATTGAGCAGATGTTTGATTAGAGGTCGGTTTCTAATGCGGCCTAACTGCAAGCAAACTCCTCTTACAGTCATTACCCACTCGGTGTCATTGTGAGTGTAGTTTTCGTTTCCGAATCGCCCGATAATGCATTGGTGGGAGGAGGACGGCTGCGCGAATGGACGATGTGGTGTGGCTGTGTGTGTGCGCGCGCGCGCGTGTCTTAAAGCCTGCATTACGAGAGGAATAATTCCTGCAATTTGATGTTTCTTTGCAAGTCCTCATTGAACGGAAGGCTTAACCGCAGGTTTATGCAAAAATTAACACTGAGAGGTCAGATTAGTGGCAAAAGGGATAAATGCATGAATAATTGAGATGGAGGCCGATATTTTACTTTCTCAAATACTCGATTATCTTTATTATTTTTTTTTCCCATCTACATTGTTCGTAATATGGAGTATTAGCTTGCGTATACGAGGTTAACTCGAATGTAAATAAATTTCAATGTGGAGTGCAATAGACAAATTATTCTTAAAGCCTATTAAATTGAATTGGCGAAGGCGCGCTTTTTAATTCACAAGAGATACATCGTTCTTATATGAATTTATGGAACTGAGGATTAACAATTATTTGCTGATAATATAATGCAGTTGATACGGTTATTAGAAAAATTATTGGATTCAACTATAAAGTAAGCACATGCAATGTAATACGATCGCTCAAGACAAGTTCCAGCAGAATTAGTTGTGAAGTTATGCATTTTCAAAATAATATTCAGTATTAAGAAAATAAAAGCAAATTAGCAAAGAAAATATTTATGACTAATATTTATGTATAAAAATTTGATGAGAATGAAAATACGAAAATTAACTTTTTTTTCTTCGCATATTGCAATTTTGTAATTTCAAAAACAAATTCAAATATGTAATGCCTCTCCAACCTAATGAACAATACGCAAAATATTATTATCTCGTGCGATAATAATGTTGACAATTTTACATTATACCTACCTAAAAACTACAGTATCTTCTAAGAAAGTAAATTTATTCCTAACATTTGATAAATATTATATTTTTAAAGAAACAATTTCCTTCCTTAAAGTCACGTACGAGATCTTTTCAATCCTCTTACCTACATAATTAATCGAAATACAGACATTTAATTACAAATTCTTACGAGATCAAAGGCAAGTATTTGCTTTTAACGTAGTAATATTCAGTATACCATTAACGTTACATAATTTAAATTTATAAAAGCTAAATATATATGCGTGCGTGTGTGTATATATATATATGTGTGCATATGGATGAGAAGCAATAAAGCTCGTATATTAAATATAGAAGGAATTGTAGAAAATACACGTTTAAGGTGTGTTTGTATTCGTGTTGACCTTCGATTTCCGCAGTGATCAGAGAAGGTCTTAAGAACACATGGAAAAACATTTTCGATGTAAAATTACATACTCATTTGGTTGCGAGCGTAGTTAACGTCCCTAAGTAATTCGAATAAATTTACGGCGATGCACCTTATCGCCTTAATATTCTGTTATATATCCAAGTACAGCGAGCGATCCCGATCTATACCCGCCGATTGCGATCGGGGAAAAAAGTCGCGAGCATGAAAGCCTCGCCGAGAAAGAGATGCCATGCGAGGCGTGGCCCACACTCCCACTCCTTACACCTCCCCCTCATTACACCATTACAAACAATACAATTATTCGCCAATTCGTATCAAGGCATCAACGGAGGCTCCAATGATTCGCAGACTGAGAGCAGACGGGATCTAGAGTTGCAGGACCGGTCATTAAGCGTAGCAGCGGGGAATGATTTGTTGGCTCGCGTATGACAGATTAGTCGGGCGCAGCCGATATTAAACGGTAAAAAGCTCTCGAGGGAGACGTGTCTACCCGACGCGGATAATAAGTCAATCCTCCAGCGTACCTCCAGCCGATTATCGCCGCTTTTCCGATCCCGCCCCCACGCCCTTGTCCCCAAGCCCCCTCGGAGCCGGCGATCGCGCGCCCGACGGGACGGCACATCGCGTGCCCACCCCATTTGCATGCGAGCGCGCGACCTCTGGCAGTGTGCGTAATTGCGAGTACTCGCTCCTAGCCGAACGTGTACGCGGATGGAGATCCGATCGCGTGCAGCCTCGTGGCGAGCGTTTGTCTCGGCTTTTCGAATTTTCAAGGCTAAGCGTGCTCGCGCACGCCGCGCCTCCACACTCCTTACGGATGTTGTAAATAAATCGATCGAGTCCTCGAGGAACCTCTGCGCCACCCCGGCCCAAGCCCCTCGCCCTGGCCCTGGGCTCCGGCCGATCTTTCCTCGGCATCGCGACCGATTCGACGTTCCATTGTTAATTGGATTCGCTAGGCATTCGTTCCTCCTTATTATAATGATTGGGCGAGGATTTATTGGTGAATTGTGGCGTCGAGGGTGTCGTTGATTATACATAGACAGTTTGGCTAAATATATTCGATTGATCCAACGAGTGATCAATGAGACGTGTGTGCTATCTTAATAGTTTAATTGTAATGATAACGATACTCTTTTTAATGCAATGGCCGTTTGTCAATTTTTCTCGGGGCCTCCCGGTCCGATGAAATGCTCGCGAGGAGTAGAAAAAAAAAAATCACGTTTATGCTGATTTTTTATCAAGTGAGATTCTACGCAATAAGACTATCGGCGGTCTACAGAGAATTTATTCCATAAAATTATATAATACATAGGTATGGTATGGCTAGGGTTCAAATGCAATTATGTTAATAATGTGTATTCGCAAAGTCGGTAATCCCTTATCACATTTTACACGAAGCAATCCGATGGATCTTTCGAGGTAACTATTTTAAATTCGATATTTATCTTACACGAAGCTTCTGCTTAATGTAAGATATCTACATTTTTTTACAGGGGATTTACATCGGGCGAATGTAGCGATCTATCCTCTTGATCGATGCCAGATCACTCCTTACATTCAATACACTGTTTGATTATTATCTTTTTTTCGATGCTTCATCTTAATTTTTTTTTTTTTTTCAATAAATACCAATGCCGAGGGATTTATAGTAAAGTCCCTGTGCCGAGATTTTTAATTATTATATTCTTCAATGGAGATAAATCGAGGCATTTGACTTTCAAAATATTTCATTTGAGGGATAAACACGTGAATATTTTATTGGAGTAGGAAGAAGGAAGATCAAATTATTTATTGAAAAGGGGGCTAACTTGTTATTCGAGTGGCATTTGAGGAAAATATTTCTCTAAATGTTAAAAGAGTCTTTGAAAAAAAAATCTTTGCTTTGAAATTGTAAATACAAAGACGTTGCATTGAATTAATTTGTAAAAAGTTTCCCGGCCCCTTTATTCCATTTATCTTTGCTACTAATTAAACTCAGGATTCGCCAATTGAATCCTATTTATTTTCCTTCATTGCCCGTGAATTTTCTCAATTGAAGGAATGCTTCGCTCATATAATGGCAGCTATTTCTTTTTGAAAACTAAAAAAGAGACATTTTCATTTTACAGTATGCGTATCGTTAATAATACTCACCCACTATGAACTATAATTTTCTTTTAGTAAATCACTCTTTGTAACACAACAAAGTCATAGATTATCTACACCGACTCGTATAAGAATCCTCGAGAGATTTCGAGTTTTTCTCAGTTAGAAGTTCTATCAAAGCCTCTGACATTAACTGAATATATATTTCATTAAAGAGCAAGATCAATCGCACGTTGAATTAACTATATAAAGCAAAAAGTAATGCACATTTGTATTTAGTTTACTTCGGCTTTAATAATACGTTCCACCTCTCATGTGACAAACAAAAGGACAATCCAACTTGGTTTAAGCTACTTCATCCAATAAACTTACCATTAAAATTTCCATCATATTCCCATGCATTATCGAGTAAAATTGTCTTCATTTTAAACTGCAAATTAATTGTAAATTAATATTATTAATTTATTAAATAAATAAGCGTTAAATGCCATTCATACATAGTTTAATTGTAAAAAATAACAAAAATAAAAAAGTAATCTCAACAATGTCAATTGTTTTCTTCTCTCTCTCTTACATATTTATAGTAAAGTGAGTAAATACAGTCACAAATATACAAATCACACGTTTATTTTTGATTGTTCGTTATTTTTAATTTTGCAATCCAAGAAGTTGAGGGAAACCACGGGAGAAAATAATTGCAGAGAGTCGAATTGATAACAACGGGTGAATTAGTAAAAAGAATCGATTTGATAATAAGGCGGAATAAAATTGAAAATGTATGGGTGAGTTTGCGGGTGTCGAAGCGCGAGCATAAAGGCCATTGTCATTGATATAAATGACATTTCAATCGAGTGACGAGGGAACATTTAATGTTAAGTAGCACTAAATCTCTAAGCAAATACATTTTTCCCAACTCTTGTAAATAGTCTTATTCATTTACACGACGGCTAATGTATGCCGAGGCTGCGATATCACAGTATTTTATAAATCACGCCAAGTATTCAATGAGTCGGCTTAGCCTTATGATAAATCGCCATATTTTACAATAAATTAACAACTTGGCTCGACCCTTTAAACTGGACATTAAGCAAAGCTCTTGGAACTTGTTGCTCAATTTGATCCTTTTCTCTCAAGAGGCGCAGAGATAGAGAGAGAGAGAGCGAGCGAGTCACGTGCTAGGGCCGATGTAGCAAGCATCCTTCATTAAAAATCCCATGAATGAATTTACGACAGTGCGGCCCTAAAAAAAAATTGCGCGCAATGTCGCGGCCATTAAATATTCCTCGATCAAGAGCGACTCAGCATCCGACACGTCTCCCGCTGAAATAGTCAACATTCCGAGTGCGCTAGGCCAGGCTACGCCAGCCTAACCATTCGACAAATTTATTCCAAATTGCGTCGATAAATCTGAAAAAGTGTTACAACTCTGTAGTCCCCCCACCTCCAACCACTCGGCTTAGATACTCAAAATTGCACGAGGCAATCGAGCCTCAGTGCCGGCCATTTGTCCGAGGCGAGGCCGAGCCTTAAACGGCTCAATCCTCTTCCCTCGGCTCCTCACCAACACACACACCCGCACGCCCCACGAGTTTTCCAGGTGGGCGTGTACCCCCGCGTGCCCCGTCTAATGTCCAGGTGCGACGACGAGTCATCGATGAGGCTGTCGAGTCGCCGCGCCGCGGGGATTTACGAGCGCGACGGAGCTCCATTTAATGCTTAGGTGTGTCAGTGCTGGATGGTGGCGATGGCCTGGCTTACCTGGCCACTGGCTACTGAGATTCTGTCCAGGAGACGAGGGCGGCGTGCGCGGGACTCTCGAGCGAGACTCACGAAGGACATCGGCAAGGAGAATGTCGAGTCTCGGCTGCTTGATGAACGCGTTCGCGGCGACAAAAATTCAAATGGCTTGCTGTGTCGCTCTTTATTATCTCGAGGATTTTCGTGCTTCGGATGCCGAGCTGAAAACTCATGCCACGATATTCATGCGAAAGAGGTTTAATGGGCCAGATGTCTTGTTGCCCATTATTGACACGAGTATGTAATATTAGAAAAGCCGGTACTTTCGTTGAGGCGATGCTTATCTTTAATGGACATTTTAGGCAAAATAAGAGGAGGGGGGGCGAAGACATTTTTCTTCGCGTTTGTTTCCCTTCTTTTTCGCCTTTTGGTCTCTTTGTCCCTTTTGGGACAGGATTGCGAAATTTCAATTCCCTCCCTCCTCGCCTGTATTATTATCACGAGAGATTCACTTGCATTTGTATTGTAGACTCGGCCCTCTTGTACGTGATTGTATTGAATTAGCGTCGATATTACTTATCGATAGACATCAACTGATTCTAGACATTTACGACTATTAATTCGTATCCATAATCGTTGATAATTATTCCTTGGTATAGTAACTCATCATTGGACGACTAAACGTCCAAGCACGTGAATGATTAAATAAATATTATTTTCGCATTTCATTGGATTACTTTTCTCTACAAGGCATTGCACGCGAAGAGTTGAAAAAATAGTCGCAATTAAAAAGAACGAGAAGCTTGCTTAATATATTAATAAAAATTAAACCGAGGCAGGTGCATAGCGAGATAAAGTTTCCTTGTTTTATATATATATGCGTGTGTGTGTGTGTGCGCATAGTATTACAATGGAAAGTAAAGGTTCGGATTTCCTAGATTAATGACAGAGGCACGTTTACGGCGGCAATGATACTAATTACAAATGCCCAACGTCCATTATTATTATTCTCTTTAACAAATAGCCGAATAAACGGACGAGACTTGTATTTATATTTATATATATATCTGTGTGTGTGTATCTTTAGACGTGGTGGTTTTATAAAAATATCTTAAATTAGCAGCGCTTTGCATAATTTTATTCCTACTCTCGGCAATCTCGATTTCGCTTCGCCAATAAAGCCTCTTTCCTAGCAAATAACGAGGTCACGCTAGTGTACTACTTTCGTAATCCGCCTAATCTCTGTAACAATAAAAGAAAGAAAAAAAAAGAGGAACGGAATAAGGCATAAAATTTATTAAAATTGGCCCGATAAACAAGTGATTTATCATTGAATGTATTTATAGACCCTTTAAAGAGAGAGAGAGAGAGGAGAGAGTGTGGAGGAAATTCGCGCATTTACTTGAGTCAAGCCCTGCGCCTGCGCCTGTCGCTTAGGCGAGGAGATCCATCCCAGTGGCTGTCCCGCGGCATATTTATCGTTTATCTTGATCACTCAGTGGGTTATTAATCCTCCTGACAGATCCTCCGCCGTATCCCTCGCCTCATGACCGCGTTTGTTGCGGCTATTTCGGGACTCCCGTCATTGTCACACTGAGGCGTGACTCCTGAATCGTCTCTTCTCGGCGTTAGTGTGCCAAAGGGTGTCCGGGCTGCCAAGGTGTCATTTCCCTCGGAGTGGCTCTGTTCCAGGTGTGGCTTCGTACTCTGTAAATTTCTCCTTTTAAATTCTTATGTCTTCTGGTATGTCTTCGACTCAGTAGCCAGGCGTTCCTGCTCCTAGGCCCAGCTCTCCGCTCTGGGCCTGACGATTAGCGAATCGCCCATGTTCTCTTGGCCATGAGATATTCGCATACGCGAGTCAACCGATCGACGAGCCTATTTACGCAGTCGTACCTCAATTTCGTTTAATGTGCCACGGATTCTAGTGACTCGCGGTTTTCAACTGCTCACCTATTCGTGCTAGTACTTTGATATAACAGATGTAAATAATCTGATAAGACACGTGGAAAATTGTATTTTCCAATTGATAACTTACCGCCTGCGCATATTTTTCATCATTCATTAGGAAATAAGTCATAATTCATGAAAGACGAGGCATATGATTGAAATATAACTATAAAAGTTCTCTATGTGTGTTGAGTTGTTTGTTGGGTAGTCCATATGAAATATAACAATATAAATCAATAATAATAAATGGAATGAAACTGCATTGAAAATAATTTGTTGCTTCTTATTGGTATTACTAAAGATTTGTCGGATTAATGTAAATTCTACAATAGGAAATTATTCTATGAGTTTAATGCAAAATAAATACTTTGTTTTTTTCTCTGTGAGCAAATTTATTTATACAAACATTCGATGAACATTCGATTGTAGTTGTTGTTGTAAATCAATAATAAATAGGAAGCTGCCAATGAATGTGGATTTGAAATAGATAATAGACTCGAGAGATATTCGCACTACATTTACAATTTGACATTAAAAATTGATTGAAAATTAATTGAAAATTGCAATTGCAGCGCAGAAAAAAATCATTTATTACAAGGAAAAGTTAATTAAAAATAGATGCCTTAAAATTTATATTTTTGTATTTTAGTAATTTTCCTTAAATTTTTACTCACCAAGGAATTAATTACGGGAAATTTAAATGCTCATAAATACTCGTGAACGACACAGTGGTTTTTAAATATAATTGTTCCAACAACTCAATACATATTAAATTTTAATACATATTTCGGTATTATATTTACACGTACGTATTGTATTGTGCGTGCGTGTGCGCGCGCGTACGATATTATCACGCACATTTTCTTAATAACGAATGCAGAGATTAAATTAAACTTTATATCTCTTATTAATAATTATTTACGCATATAATTATAGCTTGATGATGATATTATATTTTCATACATGATCACAATTTTTTTTCTCTCTCGCATATGTAATTAAAAGCCTAAAGATTTCACGTTCATTAATAGACTTCACTATTATCTTGAATAAAGCACACCTACTGATTGCATTTTCCTATAAAACACTAGCGAAATTATTATTTATTTGAGAATTTTAATTCGATTCCAGTAATGAACATGCAAGTAATAATTTATTGTCTGCTTGAGATTATGACTTTAAATGCCGTGAAAATATTTTTAAACATTTGATCGTTTGAGCTCTAATGTAATAGCACAATTAACAATACAATAATTGCGATTATAATAATATACGAGCGAAAAGCCGAATAATTTATACATATATATTTATAAAACAGTTACTTAAACTGCAATTTTTTATCTAACAGCCTGCACCGTAATATATTCTAACTGCATACGTGTTAATTGGATACTATGTTTTACCTGCTAACCAGAACATCATCCGAGCCGAGATTCTCTCAGTGGAAGGAAAAAAAAGAACAAAAGAACAAGAAAAAGACACGAAAGAAAACAAAGAAAACAAAGGAGAAAAACAACAACAACAACGAAGAGATGAAATAACCATCGAGAAAAGAAGTTGTCGGCTGTGGCAACGATTACCATTACATTTATGCGTAACATTTGTTTCTCGTGCCTTTAATCACGATGATATTTTCGTCCTAGCATGCAGACCCAATAGCTACATTAAAATTGCATTTCAAGTCGTTTGAAAAAAGTGTTATAAACGATGAAGCTGACAGTCAATGTACCGGCCAGACTATAAAAGAATCACAAGTGAACTGTTTTTTCAGCGAGAGCCGTCAATTTATTTGAAAATGCTATAATCCCCTTAATACAATGCGTTTACGTACACGTGACTACGAATTATGTGCGCAGACGGTTGAAATATTGTGAGGGGGCTAAAGGGTATATTATAAATGTCACTGTCATACTCGTCCGGTACTTTAGGCGCGCTGTAAAGCAAAGTTTTTAAGCGACTCGTCACCTGCAAAAACATCGAGAATGTGAAATCGCAGCCACAGATGCTTAAAAAGCCTCGTGGTGCGTGCAGGTAGCAACTCTATTCGTACAACTCGTATCCGAAAATTACTATAATTTGTGTATCTCGCCTCAATGATACTCATAATTGCCCGAGTCAGCTTAATAGGAAGACGTAAATCGTTATTACGCAAGTCGCGTACCCTAATGATTTGTCTTCGGGTTAGAGTTTCAAACACACGCCCGCTTTTTCCCGATAAGTTATGTCGATACAATACGTATAATTTCATACCTCGACAGCTCATAAGCATAAGTCTACGCGAATATTATTCCCCCAGTTGTACGAAGATACAATTACGCAACCTTGGAAAGTGTTTTTTTATTTGCAAATGCTGTTCAACTTGATTAACTCGAGTCCAAATCTTTGGTAAAATTATATTTTCTCACTTTAATTTTATTAATCGATCCAAGATTAGGCTGTACTATCCATTTCGAATGGCAATTTCAGCTAAAATTATCATTGTACTGCCTAATTTTGTGTGTCAAAAAACGAAAAAATATTGGTGACGAAATTGTGTTGGGGAGGGCGGGCGAAGCCGGTAAAAAATAATTGGTGAAATCGTTAATTGAAATCACCGTTATTATAAAATATTCGTCTCGCAAGTAATTGTAAATGTAATTTAATAAATACGAAAGAATATTCGTCTCAAGGTACGATAGTTTTTCAGATAAAATTAACAATAACACCAGATAACAGCAGCATTCGTACCGCAATCCTTCACATTACAATAAATATACATTCTAATAAATAAAAACATAGACTCAAATTAGAATTGAATATAGTGTATTTTATGCTGTATTTTTTAAAGATCAAGCAGATATCTTTATGCTCTAATAACGCTATCAAACAATTAGCGCGGTTAAATGTCTGTGTACACTTGGCATTGTATTTTAAAAAAAAAGAATGTAATCGAAACTTCAAGATCTATTATTTAAATTCGGTTATAATAAAATTATGAGGTTAGGCCGATTTTTAGACACAATCACCGCGCCTATTAATCTTGATTCATTTTCATTTGCCTCGAATAGTTGTGTTTTAAATAAATTTAAAATACTCTGCACCAGTGAAATAAGAATGTTAAGAGTAAAGTTTTATTTGCCATTACATGGTGAAGTCCAACAATGGTCTATTTTCTTTACTATTATTTGCAAGTTATTGTTATTTTTATGAAAAAAAACGGTAGACCGAGTGATAACTGTATCCACACTTATCGAATTGTTAATAAATATTTATGTCTTCAATTCAAAAAACCAATCGAGTATCAACAAACTTTCTTTTGCATACTCAAATGCGAATACTTGCAATAATGTATAAACAACTCAACCGCGAAGAATAATTTAAAATTAGAGCAATTTATTTTGAGAAGAAGTACTTGAAAATTTCATTTTTGCATTTTAAATCACCCATCTCGAATCTATAAAATGTAGAAAATATATATATATATATATATGTGTGTGTGTGTATATTCTTTCGAATGTATCATTTCAGTGTATATTTTTCTTTTCGAAGACTAGCAATTAGTTCGCGAGGAAAAAATCAGCTGCAGGAATCTATGCATAATCTGGATTATGATAATTCATCGACTGAAAGTTAATAAGACTCGAGTTTTTATAGTGCACGTTATTTAAGATGGATACCATGTACATTCCGTTTTTCTTTCTTTAACTGTTAAGATGACAATTTTTTTAAAAAAACCCAACTGTCAACATGCCTCAGTGGTATGTGTGTATATATAGTCGTAACATCAGTATTGGCATTATAATAATGTTAGTATTTTGTTGCAATAAAACGTGCATAACTATATAATATATGGCGATATTGAATGTTAATAATTTTAATGCGCGACATCTAAATGTGTGCATTGGTAAGCTCGAGTCCGAGTAATTCGCACACACAGATACAAGATTAGTATTCATCAATGTTACTAATTCTAACAAATAAGACTTTTTAAGCCATTAGTGTTATTTGTTAATCATTATTAAATATTTAGCTTATATATCAAGTATCGCACAAAGTACTAAAAATATCTGCGTTAGATAATTGTTAAATTCTGTTTCTATTATTCACTATTGATTTTAATTTGCTACTATATATATATATATAGTTCAGATTGCCCGAGATTTTATTGTAATGTAAAATACAGTCATATATATATACACACATATATGTATGTATTTAGAATGGATATGTAGTTATGACAGGCCGTACAGACTATGCAAAAAAGATATAATAAAACAGATACAAAATGTTTCAACTTGTATTATTGAATTTATGCACACTGTTTGAGTAAGAAATTATATTATTAGAATTGGCATTCGTGATTTCCCGTTTACGACAGTTTCACATTTTATCATCAACGTTTCGTCACCGAATAACCAAATGAAACTCAAGTGAAATGGTTAATGTCAGGGCCCAAAACCATTTTCTTACTTCCACGTGGCTCAGCTAATGAAATATCAACGAATGAGACGGAAAATCGTGGGGAGAAACCGAAGGGGATTATTAAACAATCCAAGATATGGAGCAAAGTTTCGTCGCCGATTGTGTTTCGAGCGAACTTTCGAAAGTCTTGGCGGGAGCTTATTTTCCTACGTCGGGTCGCCGCCGAAGTAAGCAAGAAAGACAAGTGAATTTGCAATAAAAGGAGGAATGCATAGGGCAAGTGAGCACAAGACTCGGAGGACAATTGTAAAGACGGGAGTATGAGTCGGAGTGTTTTCGTTGAAGATTGATTAATTGTTTCGTGAGAATGATTTTGCTTCGCGTGCTCGGTATATTTGAACACCGAGTTTGATTACACTTTTTACAAAGTGTTGTTCGACAGTGAAAAATGATTTAAGATACGACGGGGAGGGCATTGCAATCGACGAGTACTTGCTTGAGAAGTGAATGCTCAGTCAATATCAAGTGCAGTGAAACAGTGTAAGTTACAAGCAGGGGGCTTGCCAAGTCCGAACTTTATTTTTTAATACTTGGCATTCGTATTTTTTTCTCTTTTTCCTTATACAATCCTCAAAGCTATTGTTTGAATATTTAAATCTTCGTTATTTGTACATTATATTTAAAGAAGGTACGAGCAATGAGAAGGATCTATAAGAATGAGCATTTAAGTAAATAATGACGAGATTAGTGTAGATAGTAAGAGAGAGAGAGAGGGAGAGAGAGAGAGAAGAGAGGGAATGGGAAGAAGAGGCTTAAGCTGAGATGTAATTGAAAAATATTATTGTTGAGTCTCGTGAAAAATTTATCGAATCGTGCCGTGCATCCAATAATGGCAGGCCAATTCCAAGTGGCCGACGAATAAATTTAATACGAATGTACAGTCGTATTGTTGGCCGAAGCCAATTGAGACGTGAAATTAGAACAATCGACAACAAAGAATTGAATTATCGAAGGTTGAAACAGGTATTGAAGTCGGAATGTGCCGGCCCAACTGCCATATTATTATCATTCATAGAGGCTCGTTGAGGCTACGAGTGACAAAATCTTCACTCGCAAATATGCGCGGAGCCATAAATTTCGACAGAGTCGGTTACTTGTCGCCGTCAATTCGCGCATATTAAAATTTCTCCGACAAAGGCGGCTCGCGGCATCTCCATGGAGTCTCGAGGTTGTCCAGGTCGCCATCACCGAGGCGTCATTGACACGGCGCGAAAATCAATCACTGCTCAGGCTTAATTGCCCTTGAAGGAGAGCAACAACCTTAATTAAGGAACAATTGCATTGCGTATCCTGGTTATTTGGGATTTTCATAAGGACAGACAAGTTTCACAAGTTTCCCTCGACGGCTTATCAAACGTTTCTCCATACTGGGCTATATTCTATCAATTACAAGTGGCTTACATTTGTCTGATTTGGGAAAAGGAGTGAAAAATATATATAATAAATTTTCTCATTTCAATCCCAATATCCGAAACATTGCGAGAACTTTTGATTTACTCGACACACAGCGTCCTTCTAATACATACTTACTCGTCCCGTATAAAACGCTCTCGTACAAAATGCTCCAGCCAATAATTCTTAATATCATTCGCTTTAAAAGGGCTTCGCAAGCTAAGTGTAACACTAACTCTGCCTGCTTACGACAAATCACATTTAAAAACTCCAATTTAAATGGCAAATAATCGAGTCTCCAAGGCCACGGCGCTGGACGCCGAACCTCCGCATTTCCCTACAGAGCCCTCCACAAATAAAATTCTAAAAGGCCGAAAAACATATGGCCGGCCTCCTCGTACACAAAATCCGTGCCACCCGATCCTCCATACGAAACCCAATACAGCCCTTAATTATGCCTCGAACCTCATTCGCGCGCAATTTCGCGCTATAGTGCGCAAATTTCGGAGGCGGCCTAATGCGTTTCTAATGCACGCTGTGTTGGTGGGAGCAGAGGTAATTTGAGCGAAGGCTTCCTCGAGGCCGAGCAGGCATTCCATGTGCGTAGGTGTAAGGAGGAATCGCATGGATTGTGATGGTCTGTTATTAGCACACGCTGATTAGCAGCGTCACATTTCTATTTTGTTTGACCTCACTTTATCCTGCGTGTTTGCGGAAATGATCTTTTGACGCAACAATGACTATTTTCTTATTAGCAGTCGCTGCATAAGCGAGTCTCTCTCTCTCTCTCTCACTTTCGAAAACATTGTCTTTAGCTCACATTGTATGTACCCAGTACATTTCGACTTTTTTTACTTCAAGTCATCGTGACACTTTAATCTTACGCGTATTTATTGTTTAGTAATTGTTACAAATAGTCTTGTGTATTGATGGAATTTTTTTTTCCCAACTATTTTAGCAACAATTTGGAAAGACTTCTTCTTTGTTTTCTAGATTTTTGTTGTTTTAGATATTTTAGAATAATTAAGACACAATTCATAATATACAGATATCATTACAAGTCGATCGAATGATTTCTTCAAAGATCATTATTGAAAGAAGTCACTTACTTTCTTCTTACCATTGGCGTTATTTTTCAATCAAATGGCCTCGTGTGTTTATTTATTATGACGGCCCTTAATCATTATGTATAATTCAGGATGATGGATTATCGTAAAAAAGAATAACAAACAAAATAAACTGGATTTGATCGATCGTAAATATGAAGTTCAAATGTACGATTTTGTTTATTCAAATGTTGGCGAATTAATGTTATAAACACTTTCTATTATTCCACTCATCGAGCAATAAAATTATTTAACACTTTTATGAATTAAATGCATTATATATAAAAATCGATATGAGGCCGTCGTCCTTGGTTGAAGCGAATATCATTTTACGTTGAGAAATTCTGCGAAATAGAAAGTTATATTAAATATTATTGGTTGGCGAGGTGAAGTCACGTTCTCTTCAAGCCCGCGTGTATTCTCTTTACGGCCTCAATATCTATTGAGCGATCTTTGAAAGCTCCATCGTTTGCAAATGCGGTATTGATAATGAGAAGGATTTCCGTAAGGTTGCAATCCTGGATGGGAACTTCTTAGCCGTTTCGATTTCATTAATAACTGCTCGAAGCGATACTGCCACAAGTAAATCAGTGCATGTGGATCGAGCGTGGACATGCGCAGTAACGCGCAAATTTAGAAATTAAGTGGCTCGTAAACAGCGTCAATTGATGGCTGCTTTGAGGTAAAAACAATGTACTCTTTGACTTTCGAAAAAGCATGGATTGCAAATACCGGGAATGCGTTTCGTATTCAATGAAAGATATTTCACGCTCGCAAATTAATGGACAACATTTATTCCCAACTAATATCTATCATTTATTATATTTATCACGTAAGCAATTGACAACAAGCGCTTAAATTGTATCATTTTTTTTTTTTTTAAATTTATTTATACTTTCCCGATTGTATTGTATAGTGGCAGTACATAATTTTGCATCACGAGAAAAGTTTCTTACAGATGATTTAGTTATTAAGAAGCCGAGCGATCTCAACTCATAGAGCAACACAATCCATCAATATAAAAAAGCCGATTTCCTTACATGTGATTTTAGATTGTTTCTCTTAATTTGGCACTAATCTGACATATAAATTAATAAAAGATTAATTTACGTTTATTAATAAGAGATAAAAATACGTTTCTTCTTCTCCGCATACCCAACACAATCAAATAAAAATACCGTAGTGCCCATGAAAATTACATTAAATCGAGTTTCTTTTACAATTTTAATCAAATCTCGTTGCCTTGTTATTATAGAGAGAGAGAGAGAGAGAGAGAGAGAGAGAGATGGGAAATATTTTTCGCGTGCTATACTTGTACCGTTAAAAGTGCGATGCATTTAAAATTTGTATTAATGCAAATTAAATACTGGTAGCTAAGGTGTAATGCAAGTTAAACGCGCAGATTGAGAATTGCAGGTAGTTATATTTTTTAGTTCGCGTGGACATTATGTGTGTACTCTATTTGATTGAAAACATAACTTGGACAAGTAAGAGCGCAGAGTGTAACAGTACTTGAATTACCATAATGCCAAGTGATCGCATCTGTGGTTTATTTGAAGAAATTGTTTTTATTGGAGCTCATGGAGGCTGACGCTACGTACAAAACCTACGATAATTCAAGCCTCGGGAATCCTACTTATCCTGTGCCCCGCCCCGCCCCGCCCCGCTTCCCATTAAGCTGCTGAAAATCCCCAAGGCCAGCCATGGAAATCAAGGCTTCGGTCGCGCACGACGAAAGCCAACAACAGCAACTTTGACTACGATTGTTGACAATCAAGCTAAACAACCAGCCAATCACACACTGGATCGTAACGCTTCGAGGTCGATAATTCGCCCACCCCACCCTCCCCTCCCCTCCCCCCGAACCACCACCGCGACTTTTTCCGTGCAGCGCTGGAGCAGTCGAGGACGAGGCGACGGCTGGACCACGACTTGCGCGGCCAAGGCTGGAATATTTCGATCGCTGCTATTTCTGCGGATCCGACGAAAATAAGCGATCGGAGGCGATGGCGCCAGGTTAGCGAACGCGACTCTTTGTCCCCGTCGTCTTCGAGGCCGCTCAGCCACACGACGACAAGTGCCTTTCAGGCCTTCCTCCTCGGCTTCCTCCTCGGCTTCGCTCAATTCATCGCTCCGGCAATATCGTTGCTTTTACGAGCTAATAAAAGCCCCCACCGGCATGCTAATGAGGCCCGAGGGGAGAAAAATCTATTAAAGGACGAAAACGAGGCTGCTGCAATGAGTTATTAGCGGGTCATGATCGATACACTGTTTGGTCGGGATATTGATATTGGCGGGCGTTCACCGAGCCTGGCACTTTTGGCCATTCCATTATTGTCTGCTCGCTGACTCGCAACTTGAACTCGCGCATTGCATTAGCGAAAAATCCTATTATTAAGAGGATTAAATAGTTGTGGCGATATTGTTGGCGCACTCGTCGTAGTCGTAGTCCTATCGCCCATTAGGCGCGCGCCATTGTACCGCAAATTCGTCTTTGCAGCTCAAAATATTTCGTTCTAAGAACTCATTTGAAATCTCTGAATGCAGTATTAAGTGAACCGTTAGTCGCTGAGGCGCGCATACCTCCTGCTCCTCCTGGGCCGATATCGACATCGATCCTCCGTACCCATCTTTGTCTTCGCCACGTCCTTCTCCCCCATGCCACTCGACATTTGTAAACACGTAAATCTATCTTCGCCAATAATACAATGAGAATGCCATTTATTTCGCGCGAGAGAGAGAGAGAGAGAGCGTGCGCCCGTATTCGTCACTTGTCGCTTAGACACTCGAGGGAGCAGCCCTGCATACGTCTTATCCCGCAAATAGTTTCGCTTCTGTCTCGTACTTGGCTTTAGTAAATTCGTGCCGAGCCCTCGCACGCATGAAAAGCCGCTCTTCTACGCTCATTAATTTGAGGTTATGTAACATATATATTAAAATATATATCTTCTACGTTCATTAATTTGAGGTTATGTAACATATATATATATTAAAATATATATATTGGCGAGATTTTTCGCGCGCCGACCCCCGCCCACACATGGGCACTCTATGCGAGTCACTTACTGTATAATTAATTCGTACCTCGCGACGAGAGAAACTCAAATTCAATATTCAAACTCAATGCTCTTATCCACTTGTGATTTCATCCATTCTTTCCTCCAATCGATCGTTTGATTAAAAAACTTAACTAATCGCTCAGACGTCAAGATTTATCGACACTTTGGAGGATTATTATAAGGAACTCGGCCTTCTTGAGCGGCAGATTTTTTCTCTCTCTCTCTCTTTTGTTTTTTTTTTCCTCTTCTTCTTCTTCATCTTCTTCCTCTTCTTCTTGTTGTTTTTGTTTCAATTTCAACGGACAATGGTAATCATTTCTCTTAATATATAAGATTGCGTCATTTTAAATTAATATTGTTATATTTCACGCGAGTATTTGTCACTTGGTGGGGGGGGGGGGTGGAGGCCAGTTTATTAAAAGAAGTGAAATTCATTTATAATTGTCACATTTTTATCACAGTTATTATAGAATCTATCATTCATACCAACGGTACTTTCCTTATTGGCAATTATTGTTTCTCAAATGATAACTCGCGACTCGATTATTAGAGAGAAAGAGCTTTCATTGGGCAATTCCTTTAATAATCAGCAACAATAATGATTAATATTAAGGACTAGTGGCTAAAAGCAACTGATCTCAGAATAGCCTCACGAGGCAGCAGTAATTGCTTATGAATAATATTGCTCGCGAATTTGCAATCGCAGCCGCAAACTTCCCCACCCACCCACTCGGTCAAAGTGATTGCGATTGTCGCGCAATATTTTCCATTAATGCCGACTTTATGCGTATAATGTGCACTTGATCGAGTAATCCTCTATTACAATATTATCAAAATATTGTAGAAATGGGTCTTTGCGACTTTTGATCAGCAGCACAAACTGAGACAAAGGATTATTGGCTACGCGGACTGTGATTAACAGCAACTTTCCCTCGACGATAAATTCAATTCTAATTGATGCGAGTGCGCGCTCGCGTCCGTAACAGCATCCGCAGAATGAAATCAAAGATAAAGGATATTGCTGCAAGGACATAATATATACGAATGAGAAGTTTACGGACGTAGCACTCGAGGAAAAAATCAGTAATCACATCAGACAGCAACAACATTTTTTTTCCATAATAGATATTAAGGTAGACTCGGGCGCGCTTAAATGAAAGACTTACGGCTGATAAGAGAATTTTGATTCTTGATCCAGCATCGCTTTCGTCATCCTCCATCGCCGAATAAAAAGCCTCTGTCTCCCCCCCCCGCCCCACACACACACTCGCGCGCGCGCGCAGCTACCTCCCCCGCCCCTGCCCCACCCGTCTTACCACGCCAATCCGCGCCGCCCCACCTCCTCCTCCCGTCACCCCGAGAGAGCCGCGCCGTCACGTACGCGGACGATGAGAAAAAAAAGCATTATAGGCCGCAATAAAAGACGAACGTCGTACGGTGCGTCGCTGCTCTCTTGGAGGCTCTTCTTACCTTATCTCCGATATATGTCGAAATAGCCACTCAGGCCTTTACGACTGTAAATTCGGTCTTACATATACACTAACGCGTCGAAGTAGGCATTTTACTGCCGTGACGAAAAAGGATACTTGTCCCATTCCCCTTTTTTTCCCCTTTACAAAGATTTGTTTGCCTCTCTCTCTCTCTCTCTCTGTCTCTCTGCGTGCGTGCGTGCGTGCGTGCGTGCGGGCGTGCGTATCTGTAGTCCATCTGTACGCCAGGAGCTTTTTGCTCGACCTCAGCATTGTGTTTTCTCTTTAATATATTTAATATTGTACACTCTTCCCTTGCACTTTTCCCTCTCCTTTCGATCAACTCGAATTTTGAGATCCGAGAGGAGAAAAAATTCTCCCCTTATCTCACCTTATCTCAGCATTTTCTAATAATAATTAAGGCTGCATTTTTTTATTCGACTGTAGCTGTCTTTTTTCTCTCGGCCTTTTTTTTTCTTTTCTCTTCTTCTTGCCTGCCCGTGCTCGAGAAGGTTGAATTTAGTTTGCTTAATTTTATTTGAAATTGATGTAAATCAAAGAAAACGAATGTCCAACGATTACTCATATCGTAATTTCTCGATATGCTGATAAACACTTTAATGGCGGTAGGTAACAGAGTCGAGGGAATTAATTTAATTTTAAATACATTATTAATGTCTCGAGCATCGTTAGGCATCTTTCAATTTCAGACCCGCGATGTCGTATATAAAAGTCCATATAATTTATAAAACAATAGATTTCAATATTCATTACGAAACGAAAGTGTACGTCCAATAAATAAAAATGATAATACAAGGTTCTTTATTGTTGCGTCAAAGGCATTTCTCATTGGCTCAAATTCATTAGTAATAAATTTCAGGGCAGAAACAATTTTATAAATATAGTGATTAATAAGCCTTAATAACTAACGAATAATACAATTAATCAATACACTTTTTCTCAAGTCGATATAAAAATGATATTTACATTGTACGCGAATTACAACCATTTTTAATGCCACACGTCAATAATAATAAATGGTCGGGTATTAATAAAATTTAAAGGGAATTTTCTTCTCATATCAAAACCAGCCTTGGCTAAGTTTTTTTTACACACACACACACGATGCACAAAGAAGTATCATTTGAGCCGATATTAATAAGCACGCGATCAAGTGATTTTTGCTGAATAATAGTTTTTGTTCTCGAAATACCTACGAAACATTTTCTCTATTTGTACGCTTCGGATATTGACTTTTTAATTTTAATCGGACCGATAAGCCCACATTTACCATTAATTCCGTATTATCATTACAATCCTCACACTCCTCTCTGCTACCATAAACACACAAGAAACACACAAGAAACCAGAAAAAACTAAATACTCGGTAAAAGTATGGTTAATTGGCTGAAAATTGTAACGGCCATTGATTCGACAATGTTTGCGATATTTAGAACGACCATCACCACTTAAGCATTCAATGGCAACTTAAGTTGCCTCTTTAAAGATTTGAGTGTAATAAAATTTAAGAAGCCAGCAATTGTCACTTTTTGTTCTACATGACAATTATTTAATTTTTTTTATCTACGTAAAAAAGTGTAAAATCAGTCCCCCGGGCAATTACCCGAAAATAATAAATAGCCGCGTGTCTTTTATTTATGCTTTTTTATTTATCAGTGGGCATAACGTTAAAGGCCTTCAACGAGTTTACTTAGAAGCTATTAGGAACATCGAGATACCGCCACTTTATTTATGCCCTCACTCTCAAACTATTCGATTTTAAATGTCCCGCAAACATTTCAAAGGACATCCTTCCTTCTTTTTCTTTTGCTCCTTTTTCTCTTTCTCTTTTTCCACTCCAACAGTCTGTCACACGTCCTCCTTGACACTGCAGTTTAACCTGAAATTTACCTCCATCACCGCTGGCTTCGATCTCCTAAAAGAAGGCGCGACGATTTCCAGAGGCAATCATCGAGCGATATGCCTCGGCCCAAGATAATCGAGCATACATTTTTCATCGAAAAGCAAAATCTGAGCCAACGGGGCGACGATAAATCTCGGAAGCCATTTACTTTAGACGTCCCCGCTCTTTTCCGGAAACACTGGGACGCGACCCCCCCTAGCCTCTCTTCCTCGACGCAACATTTTCCTCCTCGAGCGCCTTCCGCCCCCACCGCCCGACGATGACGCGGCATCGCGACACCGCCTTCCAACCTCGGTCCGGGTGGTTGGGAGCGGACGGCCGAGGAGGAGGAGGAGTAGCGGGGGCCTAAGGGGCCGCCGCTCACGGGAGATGCGACGGCATTCCATCCGCCCACGAGGAGAACGAGGAC
Organism: Ceratosolen corneri; assembly: GCA_030522565.1. NCBI lineage: Eukaryota > Metazoa > Arthropoda > Insecta > Hymenoptera > Agaonidae > Ceratosolen > Ceratosolen corneri. The sequence goes on from JAPYYT010000292.1 coordinate 40,416, forward strand.
GGGCCCATAAAGTATGCGCGCATGCGCGCGAGAAAGTCGCGCTAAAGTCACGGGCACTTTCGCTGTTTTCGCTCGTTACTCGGGATAAGGGCCGCGAAAGGTGCTCGATGCGCGCGTCCTCCGTGGCACAGGCCAAAGGATATTTGCGCGCCCGACCAACAGGAGGCACTCTGAATTATTGTAATGGGAGGACTTGGTCCTCGCGGTGTTATTTACTTGTCGCTGGGATGCTGGGCCTAACGCCCATTATTCGACCTAATTAAATGGCCGGAGGACGGAGGTCTGTGTCTGTCTCGCCGCTTTGTTGCGAAAATTGCGAAAGCCCTCGAGGTCTTGCTCATCTGACTGGAATATCGGCCTCCTTTCTTTAAGGCAACCTTATCGGCACGAGTCATTATCGTTACTTCCGGACACTCGGGGTATTTCTCGGGATTGTTGGGAGAGGAGATACGAGTGCACCGACGTTGCCATTCGATGACACACGAGGTTGGACTCCAAGCGATTTGCTGTTGATATTCTTAAGGAGTCGCCAACGAGTGCGTAAGCGAATCACTGTCAATTCGTGCTCTATTGCGTAAATTACTTGGCAAGAGTACAAGTAGCCTCTTCCAAGGCTTACAAATTGCACAAAATCATGCACACAATGACGTCTTGTACTTTCCCAAGAAAAGAAAAGTCGGAGCTATTAGGTGAATAATGAAAACAAATGACGATAAGACTTACTACTAAGAGGCGAATGGGTAGCGAAGATTTTTTTTCTACTTGATATACTCGAGGAATCTTCCATACTCGTTTATTACACATTTATTACACAATATATTCAATATTTTTACTTTGTTTTATTTTATTGTATATTATTTTATTGAAAGACCAAATAGCAGTACATTCAAGTACGAAATTCCCGTTCTTCTTTTTCCACGTTTTCTTCGATCTGTTATAATCGAAACTATGATTTGCCTTGAGGCATAATAAGGCCCAAAGGCATAAAAAGGCCCGAGCGATTATTCGTAAAGGCTTACAAATCCTTACCACCTAAGCAAAATCGTTCTCCTTACTCTCTTTATTGCCCCAACTATTGTAATAATGTACATGCTCTTTGATTAAAATAGCGAATGGCAAATTCGGAGCCACGAGCGCGTTCAAAATGATCGACAATGCATAGCTCGCAAACTCTTCGGGGCAGATGCTCGGCGGAAGCAACGGAGGGGCGAGCCCTCGTTGAGAGAGAGAGAGAGATGGAGAGCGAGCCAGTGGCCAGGGTACGCGAGTCTCGGAGGCGCCGACGGTGCATTCGCCGCGGGCGTCGCGACGCGTCCTGACGCCGCCGATCACGCCCTGCCAAACCCAAGATAAAACGAGAATTCTGGCACAGCGCTGACTTCTTACCGCCGCTCTCCGCGTCGCGACGCCTCGCTCGGTAGCCCAGCACAAACAACATTACGGGAGCTCGGCGACTTTAGTGGAAGCCGAGAAGTTTTATAACCGCCTGACCCGAATCTCGCATTTCTCGCTCCGGGGAAGGTCTCGCAGCCTCGACGGAGGCAACGTCCCCCGGCCAGTGTCGTGCCACCGACCCCAACACGCCGGGCTACTCGGGGAAGCTCGATTATAGCACACCCAAGACATTCCATATGGATTTATATCGAGACGTGGCTGTATTGTTAACTTTTTTTAGTGGAACGAGGGCTCAGGGTTCGCGGATCTTGGGACTGTAAAATAACCTGGCGCTTTGATATTATTCCTCTGGGATTTTGGCACGAGCGCTATTCTCCAGCGCATCAACGAGGCATTCGACAATCCTCGAGGATGATGTGTATCTAGGAGGGAGGGAGTGTAGCTATAAATAGTTCCGATTCCGCCGATCCGCTATTTATGAGCGTTTGAATGGGATGCGAAGCAGACGCGCTCGAGAGTATGAAAATATAGCGAGTAATGCGGGCCGAGGCAACGAGTCGTGAAAAACTTATTGGAAATAGCAGCTCCAGCCAATTGGGTTGATGGGTTGGTCACTCGATAGTCGGTGTGCCGGAGCTTCCTCGTATTATTCAAAGTAAAGTTCAGCGACTGGATGCAATGCTGCCGCATAAAACAGTTTATGCTTTATCCAAGTAAAGGGAATGGAGTGTGAATGAATGTTGGGGGTGTCGTTGTGCGGATAATCAATAAACCGAGCAAGAATTGCGATATGATTGAGTCTCGAATGACTTTAAGGCGACGAGGTTCGTTCCTCGCTCCATTACTTTCTTTCCCACTTTTCAAACCATCTCCAACCAAATGCTCATAAAAGCACTCGCACGAGTGTGGAATTGGGATTGCCAACGTCAATACTTAATTTGTTTACATTAGTCACAGCTCGATAATCTCCAGAATCGGGCATTTAGGCCATGCCAATGTGACCGAGTTCACTACGATTAGGACATTCACGGATGTCCTCTCGGCCATAATAATGGACAGATGATGGCGACGAGGAGCATTTAAGCGAGCCCGTCGATTTTAATGCGATTCCCTTGTATCGGCAATCGCTCATCTCTTTTCCCGGTTTTCCATCAGCTGCCCGGAAATCTTCTATTTTTGGCAGCTAAAAGAGCATTCCTGTTGGACTGACTGGAAGTCGGGAAGTGGCATAGAGTGCTCGATGAGCTCTTTGGAAACTTAAAGCACCATGGAAATTACAATTTTCTTCAACTCTCGCTTCGAGTCAGTTCTATTGACATCCTTTAACAATTTTTGTTTACAAAAACAGCGTCGAGGGCATCGAAATTCGCAGGAGTTGCCAAGAGCTTCGCAAGAGGCGCGATTTCAATCCTAACTTCGCCACATTATCATCACATAACTCCTAACGAACGATCTATTTTCCTTGCGACTTTCGCCAAACAATGACGCATCCCTCGACTATCGCGTCAACAATAAGACGAAATCCGTAAGCGAGACAGATTTTCCCAGAAGTAAGAAATATTCTGGCGAGAGCGTCGTAGCCGTGCATATTGAGTTTCCTCGGAGGCGAAAAACACAAAGGGCCCTGAACCTGAAACCGTCGCGCCCTCGCGCACACCTGCGGCCCCTCGGAGTCGAGTTTCCTCGGGCGCGCGCGCGCGCGCACTACTTTTCACACTGCCGCGCTCAATTGCTCGATAATGATGGCATTAAAGGCGATGGAGGAGGCGTGGTGGGGGGGGGGGAGCGGTGGGCTTTCCCGTGAAAGGGCCTCCTCTATAACTACGGGCCATTATTAAAAGTAGCTTTGGCAATTGGTAAGACCTTATTTTATGGGCTGCTGTGACTTTCTTCGCGTTTTAACGAGTGAAATTCGGAGATTCGTCGAGCTGCGAAGCAATGGCTTTAAGCTCGAAATGAAGATATTAATTGGATGGGGAGTTGTGCGCTTGTGCGCCGATGGCACGCGCCTTATTTTAGAAATCATCGGCACGAGTAAAAAGCCCAGTGCAATAACTAACGACCCGGCATCCTGTTTCAATAAACTGCTTAAAAAAAAATCAAGTGAATATATGCTTATGCATTAAATGGATAAAATGTATTTCATTTATCGCTGTTTCTAATAAAACTTTAAGTATACGTTTATTTTGAAATTATGAGAGTAATCGAAAGCCTTCCACTCCTTATACGGCCGCATTAAAGTTACAATCTCGAGTTGGTATTCTTTTAGTATCAAGTTTAATCTTATTCCAAGTTTATAAAGCAGAAGAATTATGGCTCGGGCGGTGAGGGAAAAAATCTAAATGCAGATTGCTAAAATCCCCGGCACATTTCCACGCAACTGGATTAAGTAAAATCATTTTCACGCCTACGTATGTTACTTGCCTTATGATTTGAGCCTCGACGAGGAGACTTTTTCAATGTTCAACGCCCAGTTCTCCTTCAATTTTCATCGACTCGTGTCGCGGGCATAGAAAATTCCGTCAAATCCTACATTTATAACTATATACCCCCAAACAATCACAAATTAATTTGCAATTGAAGCATTAGTGCCGGGCTACTCTCACTAAATCCATCAAATCGCTCGTCCCGCTTGTCGCCTTCCAACAAGCCAAACAACGAGCCTCATTACCTCTCTCCTCCTCGTCCCGGCCCCAACACCGCCAAATTGCCATTAAAGCGAGCCTACCAGGTCCTCGGGAAAAGTCAAAAGAAGCATTGCGATAGTACGGAAGGAAGGCTAAGCTCTGCCTCGGACACTCGGGCAGCTCAGGGCCCAAGTGTGGGTGGGAGAGGGAGCCGAGGTCGTAACTCAGGCTCAGCGGCTGATTCGAGCCGATGCCGAGCAGGCTGAGGAGCAGCTTGGATGCCACGGGAGCTTCGGCAACTCGGATTTGCCCCGCCGGCCATTAATCTTGGCCGCGCATTCACGGCTCGGGGCCTCCGTCTTTTGGCCAATCGCCTCGTCCGGGTCGCCCAACTCGAGGGAGCCGAAACTCGCCGATTTTCCTAGTCGGCGTCAGCCTGGACTCGAGCACGTGTCCCTTTACTCCCTCCGAGGCTCTCTATATCCGATTGCCCGGCCCCGCCGAGGTCCCCCCCCCGACCTATTAATACTCCTCCCGCGTAACTCGATTATGCCGAAGAGCCGAGTCCCGTCTTTGTTCGGGACGCCCGGGGCTTTCGTATTGGCCTCCCTTCGCTAATGCTCGAATTTAGCACCTCGTGTTACAGGTTCGGCTGTGGCGGCGGCGGCGGCGGCGATTTGTCGCAATTTAATAATGAGGGGGATGAGAGGGCCGGGCTGCCGATTGAAACTTTGCTTTTTAATGTCGGCGCGGGAAGAGGTAAGATCGGCTTGGAGAGGGGGACTGGGATGCGATTAGGTCGACGGAGATGAATCGAGTCGAGAGGCGCGGGCGCTTAGCCGGTGAGTTTTTTTTTCTTCTTTTAGAGGAATTGCAGTCTTTAGCCGCTGAAAGTGAAACGGCATTTCTAATTGAGGGGACGCGCGCCAGTGTGTGTATAATATGGGAATGAGGCACACGTAAAGTTTAAGTGATACACGGAGCTATGAATTTTAACGCGCGTGTCATTACATTCGAAAGCCCGTTGCAAAATTTAATAGTCAACTATATATATATATGTGGGATTTATAAGGAATTAATTCTTATGCATTATTGATGTGTGATTAAATTCACGTGGATAGATATGCTTAAATGCACGTTCGTACGTAAACGCAACAAACACCAACTCCGACGCCAACACCAACTCCGACGAGGTTAGAAACGTTTTTCTAAATGTAACGAAATTTCAATTTCAATCTGTTTGCACTGTTTTCATTCATAAATCATGGCTTTTTATTAATTTTAGAATTATTTTTACCAACGATTATCCCTCACTTCCAATGCAACAACTCGAGATGAAAATTTTCTCATGAATAATTACTTAATAATTTATAGTATTAAGACTGTGAATCTGGGAACTGTAATAAGTAACAAAAAGTGAGTTCTTATTAAAAAAAAGCTAAAATAATAATAATAATAATAAATTGTATTACTAAACAGATAATGGGAATTGTGATATAAATATTGAAATAATTACGGTGAAATGATATTGTCAAATTAGAGCATTAAATGGCGACATGTAAATATCAAGATCTATATTAGATCTTTGCACTTTACGAGCTAATTTAAAGAGGATGGAGAGAGAAGGCGAAAGGACAGACGGATGGCTTACAGCTTCATCTGAGAATGTTGTTTTTTCTTATCGTCAGCTTTTATTCAAAAAAAAAAAAACTAAACGCACATTATGCTATATATATATATATACATCCCCAACGAGAAATTGACTGGCCATTATTAATAACTGCCATAATGTTTTTTCAGTCGTAAATAATACGAAATCTTTAACTGCATTCCTTGTGTATTTAGATGCTCAACAATTTACAAGCGTCAAGAGCTGTAAGGCCACATCATCTCCCGAAAAAACAAAACTCCAAGACTAAAGCGCCATTATTTCCACAACTAGATTACATAAAGTGGAACGCCCATCATCGCTCGGCTTATAAACGAAGTGAGCTCCTTCAATGAAACCTTATACAATATCCGGCTTATCATCTTCGATCATTTCCGCTCGAGGAAGCAATAATATCCGGGAAGAGCGGAAGAGGCATCCAAGAATCCATCCGAATGCCGTCGTCCCGTGGCATCCAGCAAAAACTGAAAACGAAGCCAAGTGAAGCGATAAATCCAAGAGTAGCGAAGATTTCGCTCTCTCTCTCTCTCTCGCGTGCCCGCCAACTTTGTACGCGTCGTTCGAGGGTGTCCAAGTGTAGGAGTCCAACGGCAAACATACAGTGACAAATGAAACGGCACAGCCGATTCTTTTGGCGTACGTGAAATGTATCGCCGGGGCTAACGGTTGCGAGCGCACCTCTGCCTTTCTCATAAATCACCGGCTCCCTCGCCTCACTTGTGTGCTGCTCCGCGAGAAAGAGAAAGGGAGGGAGAGGGAGAGAGAGACCGGAAATGCGAGCGTGAATGCCGCGGGCCTATTCGCAATTACACTTTCTTGTAATGGGAATTATGAGCACTGAGGGATGATGTTATGCATCGCTGTTATTTCACCTCTGCGCACTTATATTCCCCGTGTATTCCTCCACGTCGCTGCTTTTATTATTTAATTAAGGGGAAGCCAATGATTTTTAATGACGAGTTTCTTACCGTACAATTTATGATTCGAGGGCACGAAATGTACGAGACGTTTGTTACGCTCCGCCTTTAAATGCTTTGTTGCTTTTCAGCTAAGCGATCCTGATTTCTAAAGGTCAATATTCAGTGGCCTAGGCTTTATCGTCGAATTGTCGCTATTAGCCTGAAAAGCAGATAATCATGATCGATTTGATCCCGATTAAGGTCACCACTGCCATCTAATTAGCACAAAGACATTCATCGTCCGACCAAATTTCCATGCCCATTGTACATTTACCCCATTAAGAGGCCCAATACTCTTGATTCCAATGTAACGTCAATGTCTTCCTTCTTCCTCTTTCTTGTCTCAGAAAAAGTCTTCGCTACCTACCAACAACAGACTCCAACAACGGCTCCACACACACACATAATCGCGCGAATATCGGTCTCCAAACTAATCGCATCTATTATTCGGCGCATTCGCGTATCCTATTCACGTATCGTAGCCACCGCGAATCCCTTATTCAAGCACAAACGAATAATTATTTATTTCACTCGACAACAACGGATGCAGCACGCCAGCATAATGCTATACTTACCTCTGTGTTCCTCCTCGAGCGGAGGATGGTAATCGTATTCCCGACGAGAGGATTTTACATTGTGCGAACATAAATTTCGTTTAGTCCAGCGTAACGCGTTTTACCTGGAAACGTGTAGCCTGCCAGTTTAAAGTATTCATTTATTTCCGCAACTCGAGCGTAATATTACGATCCAAAATCCAATCCCTACAATGTAACCCAAATTTCGAGACACGATTTTGTATATTTTATTTACGCTTTTATTTCCCAGGCACATTACGCTGGAGGAATTCGTGCTTAATTATATGTGACCGGCTTAATTTTGAGATTTATGAATTTTTAACGATCAAGCGGTAATTGCGGATGAGCCAGTGCTGTGCTGCCAATCATGCGTCACATATTCGCGAAGAAAGCTCGGCTGTATAGATGAAATTTCCGTCGGGGAAATAATTCGCGCTAATAATAGGTTTGTTATTGCCAGTGATTTACTTTCAACGCATTAGACAATTAATTTGTATTTTCCATTTGTCTACTCTCGATTCTCCCGTCCATTGATATTTTACAGTTGCAAATATCGATAGAAACTAGATGAACGAACGACCATCAAGTCAAGCCAAGCGTAAGGAGAATATCTTGCGAATAAAATATTCCGGCGATTCGTATAGCTGATAGCAATGCTCGACATTTGTAAACAGAAAATCTGAAAGTAGTGAGCATTTGGATGAGTATCGTCCGAGTTTTGGGAAAATTTCCAAAAAACAATGAGGAAAAATTGTAGACTCAAGGGGACTGAACGAGGAATAGGGAAATAAGAAATGATTTAGTGGCTCGGGGAATCAAGCTAATCATTAAGGATCGAAGAACATCTTGGAAGCTAAATTGTATACAAATATATACTTGCGCTATTGCTAAATCGTGCAAGATAAATTGAGAGAAATGTAAGGTGATTTTTACCATGAACTTGGATATTATTAATTTTATAAGCTTTCTAAATGCAAGGACAGCAACTAGTCCTAATCGTTTTCTATAAATATATATATATATATAGAGAATAAAAGGAGAAAACTATGAAAATTCGTTTAAAATAGTCTTTGATTATATAACCGTACGACTAATAATCTCGTACGACTATAAAAAGTAGCATTTTCACAAGAATACGAGGAATGAGATTTTAGAGCACATAAAAATTAAGTGCCGCGTGAAACATTCGCAGCGCAACTGAGCGAGGAAACTAGAGAATACAGAGATCTATGTAATCGCCCTGTGAATTAACATTCTGCGCATCGCCTCGATATATCGGCAATGAAATGTTCGAACAATAATAACACGCAGACTTTGCTTCGTAGGGAACACGCGTATGGGTGCGAAGACGATGATATTGTGACGAAACAGTCAATTTTAGCTTGAAATGTGAGATGCGGTCGAGTCCTCGGCAGCTGGATCCACGTCAAAAAGCGTCTCTCTCCGCTCCGCGAATCGCAAGCGATTTGCAAACGATCGAGAGCGCCTCTGGAAAAGTCGCGGAGAGCCCCACGTCGAGGCGGCAAGCCACTTCCGCCAAAAACCATTCGCAAATCAAAAATCCCCTCGGCATTATCCACTCGAGTGCCTCGATCAATGGCGAGTCGTGGATCAGGACCGAGGCAGCCCAGCCTCCGTTAAAAGCCCGCGCCATCGATGAAGCAACACGCGAGCCGGAAACTGCTGGGCGATCATCGGCCAATGACGCCGACCTCGCAAGGTTACTGCCACCACGGCTATATCGTAATAATATCGCCGGGATTCGCGGAACCGCCGAGCCGCGCACTTGGCACGTGTTTACGCAGCCGCGGTCCACCTTTCGCCTCTATCGCCCCTGAAATCTCCCCCCCTAATGCCGAGGGACGTTATTTCGACTGCGAGGTCTTAGTTGACGGCCAACGAGCTGCTCATCTCCCGACTGATGCACTTGACGTTCCCACCTCCGGATTACTTAGGAAACTGGGACTCCAGGGTTATTGCGAACTTATTGGACTTGTGGCAGCCGGTTTGCACGAGGTTCCAATATCATTCCAAGAACATACGAAATATGAGGCAATAAAGTAGGCAATAAGACGCAATCCGACGTTTCTGCCCCTAATGAGGCGGCCTCAGGCGTTCTCGTTAGCGCCGATCGCTTACCGATCGGCCCTCATGACGGAAAAGCGCGGAGCCCTTGGGTTACCAGTGGCCGGCAAGTGTCTGCAGCTCGATCATTTCTTGAATTAACTCCAATGCTTATTAATGAGTTGGAGCTGGGCGAGCGAGTGCTAAGAGAGTTGATCGACGCCAATCACTTTAGCCGATTAAATTTATTAGCCTAGGCCCGTAACTCCTTGTACCGGACTTGGAGCTTTGGTGTTCGGGGGGATCGAGCAGTCGCGATTGATTAGAAGCCGAGCGACGCCCTAATTTCGCAGGGGATTATGGAAGGCCGCGAGGTGCTGGTAATAAATAAAGAGAGAAGATGAAACAAGAGAGAAAAGATCGCCCGAGAATTACGTGCGCGCACATTCCACAAGCATCGTCGCTCCGTCGCACAGATACCGTTGAGGGACGGGATGACACGAGTGGCCGACTTTACGATGCTTGCAAGCTCCGGTCGGGCCCCCCCCCCGCAATCAAAATATACGCGGGAAATCAAGAGGCCCAATAATAGCCCACGTGAGCGCACGATGTCTTTTGCGCGCGCGTGTGTGTGCGCGTGTCTTTTTACAGGCCGGGAACCGCGGAATTTATCTTCTCTGGGAGCTCGATGCGAGCTTTCCCTTTCATTAGCGGCGAGTTTTTTTTTTTTTCCAGGTGATGTTGAGGCGCATAGGAGCACCAATTCAAATGATCCCACTGATTTACAAGCTAAAGGCCAATTGAGCATATGTATTAGCTTGCGGAGGAGTGCTCTTGAGCTTTCTCTTTGTTTATTGAGGATAAAATTAAGGCGTACATTTATTTTGGTGCAATAAGTGTCAAATGACAAGAAGCAACGCGGAGTTTGGCATTTCATTCGAATGACTATGTTTTCTCTCAATCTACAATCCCAGTCGTAATTTCATAAATTCGCACCGAGTGTATACACAGAGTGTATAAAGCAAGATAATTTCTGTGTTTCTAATCGTATATGAGTTTTATCAATTGCCATATCAAATGGTCCTTTCATTCTTTTAATAACTATTTTCACAATAAGTAATGAAAGTAATTGGTGTGTGAATTATTCATCCGTATAATTTATCATGCTTATATCGGGTAAATTGCTTGGTTATTAAGATACTAAATATATTTATATAGTTCTTAAATAGTACTAAATAGTGCCAATTAAGTTTTTATTCAAATTATAATATCCGCAGCATTCGGGGAAAGAGAGAGAGAGAGAGAGAGAGAAAAGTTTTACGTAATAAAATTAAACATTTTATATTGGCGAGTGACTACTTATATTTGCTATGCAGTAATCAGAATTACCGACCAATAGCATAAGCAATTTATATGGATAATTTTGTAATTATGTTGATTAATCAAATGTTAATGATCGAGTTCCATAAAAGTTTCTATCCACTTTTCGAAATCAATTTCTCATCTAAGAATGCAGCGACTGTATTAATAAAATTGACTCGTACTCGCATGAAATACGAGCATAAAATTGTATTTGCCAATTCACGAGATATCCGAAAATATAAGCATTCCGTTTGTTTTCTATGAAAATAATAGACCACATTCTATCGGCAAAATTTTCTCTCCCATGACTCTTTCGTATAAAAACGAATACGAGCGTATGAGCTGTTTGCGAGAAAAGCAGTCTAAAATTTAGAGAATTTATTTATACAAAAATAGCGCGTAGCCAATAAACGGGCTCAATGTATTTTTCGTGAAAAAAAGCCAATAGATAATTTCGTTTCCAGAAAATACGACGAATTTATTCATTCTCATTTCACGAAGCATTAAAGGAATTTGGGCAATCTAGGCTACAAAGCATAGAAGGAAATTGCTCAGAGTGGTTTTGTACGCGCACACGAGTATGCAGACGTGCGTGACATACTAATATTAATAACCTGCCACTCTGGAAATTCTGCACTCTAGAATCAAAATAAAGCAGTAACTTGCAAAGACATCGTTAATAATTGAGAATTTAAGCATTACAGCATCAGCCCAACAAAGCTCCTCGGTGCGCGAGCGCCCAGTTAAAAATGTCATAAAAATGTCATAAAAATGTCAAATGAATGTGCACCAAATTTTTCCTCAATACATAGTCCCAATCTCAGCGCTTTTCTAGGCTTTTCTAGCCGCATTCCAGCGATGATATCCCCCGAGCCTTCTATTATTATTATATTATTAGAGGGGGAGGCAATTTGCCCCAAACTTATTAATCAAACTTAAGTAAATGGCATATAAAATCAATGGACGCAACGAAGCCTCGTGCACTTGGAATGGGGCAGTTAACGTCTCAGCGTATCATATAACTCACGTAGGTAGGTAGGTAGAAAATTTTCCGAGATTACACAATGAGAGGCCTCTCTATCCACGAATATTAACGCGAGAATGCACCAAAAGAGAGGAAGAGAGCGATGGCGGGGCGGGATGGACGGGAAGGACGGGAAGGACGGGACGGCGGGTGGGGTGGGGTGGGGGCGCGCATTCCTCGGAGTAGCCGAGCTTCGAGCCAAAGCCGCCGAAAATTACGAAGGAGCTAATGAAGCGACTTCTTTAATTAGCCGCGTGCAAATAGACGAGGAGGAGGAGGAGGAGGTGGAGGTGGTGGAGGAGGAGGGAGGCGAGGCCGATTAAAATATTACGGGATGAAAATGGGGTGACGCTGGCCTGGCCGATTGAAATATAATACCTCGAGGAGCGGCGAGCAGCCTTTACGGCGCCCATTAATTATATATGCCAAGATGTCCCTCTACCTGGCCTCGTGAATTCCGTGATCTCGTGGGCTCGGCCAGTCGGGGACGATGGGCAAGCGCAGCCGCGCGCCACGTCTTGCTCGCCGAGTAAATCTTGGTATGTGCGAACTTTGCTTTCGGAATAATGGGCGGAGGTGGGGGGGGGGGCCTTTGGGACGATGTCGTTGGGTTCTCGGCGTTGCGCGTATTTATGCGCGGCCTTAATCATAACGCTCGTTAAATCAGCCTCGATCTCGAGCAATTTTGCAGATTCAATCATTGGATAATTGGGCGCTGCAGTTGCCGCGCGAGCGCGTGGACGAGCGTAAAACGAAGGCTTTCATAAAGTTTTGCCTCGCTTAAGGGACAAGTGAAACATGGCAGGTGTTGTGAAATATGCGCGTCGCCTTAATGTTTGCTTAATTCCTTCTTAAAAATGCCTTTCCCCGTAATCACATGGTATTTGCGTGATTTATATGAAAAATATATAAATCTTTATTAACCAAGGCCATAAATAATGTTTCGAAAGATGGGCCTCTGCCCCCATATCGATTATGAATTGGACGCGATCTACTTGAAATTATACATTTTCCCGGGCCTCTTTACTGTAAAAGCGCTGTAATTAAAAAATTTTCGGGATTTATTGTGGCGAATATGGCACACTATGGCTGGCACCGCAACTTTTATAAAACCCAGCGACATTTCAGAGCTGCTCGGAGTTTAAGGCCCCACCAATATTATCGATGGCTATTTTATTTATGTAATAGTTGATTGCTAATTCGCGATTAATGTTAAAGAGATAATGTAACAACTAGAGAACTGAAATTTCGTTTGGTAAACGGTAAACGGTGCTGCGAGTCCGTGTCAATTGGCCCAAAGCAATAAAAACGCGTGGCATAAATTGTCGTAATTATTTCAATGTCGGCGATCTGATTTGACCGCAAGAATCACTTGGATATAAATGAATATCGCAACGTAAATCGACGCTCGTCCCAAGTTTTTCCTGGCCAACCTTTCCCGCCCGATTCCTCCTCCCATCAACTTTCCATCAACTTTAATAGCCCCGCATTACCAATAACAATCCATAACCCCTCATCGATATTTGGCATAAATACCGTATTACCCCCCCACCCCCTCTCTATCGCCAACCTATCTCCCCCGGGTTATTAATGTAGAGGAAAGAATTTCCTCCGGTGCAGCAGCTGTCGTGTCGAGAGGCCAGCAACGCCATTAATCCCTCGATGGTGGTAGACTCTGCCACTGGGGCCAACAAGACAAATGCGATTGTTGAAAAGAATCTCGCGCGCAAGCACTCGAGGAGGCCCGGCCGAGACTCGGCGCTCGACAATGCCTCATCATCGCGTAAAATAGCCGGAATCGCGGCCGTGAGATGAAAAATGCCGCCGCGAAGTCTCGCCGGGCCTCCTCGAGTGCTTGCGCCACTCGACTCGGCGCCACGACGCCCTAAACGTCCTCGGCGCACCGACGCTCCCGTCCTTAAAATGCCCGATGCTAATTCCAAATCACGTGGGCGGCGGCGGTGGCGGCGGTGGCGGCGGTGGCGGCGGCGGCTCAAGTCGATGCGCCCCGGCATCGCGATAAAGGATGAGTTACGGCTCGCGATACCATAACGGTTAATAACGGCAATAATAGTGCTTAATAATCATAATGATAGTGCGTGGCCCCGGCCTGGCTAGATCAAGGCCATAAATATCGCTCGGCTTTTAATGAATTTGCGCGGATATTTAATGTGCCCGGGCGCTTGTTAAGTTTCTTTATGCGCGCGCGCCCGGTTTTTGCCTTCGGGACGACGAGGATGTCACGTGGGCCAGCCCTGCCGGCACGCTGGACAACGGAATATTCGAGGAGGGATTAAAAATCGAGGCTTTAAGCTCCCCGCCGATTACGCATTTCTGATAATTCACCGCGAATTTCGCTATACCGCGGCTTTCTAAACGACACTCGCCCGTTCGTTTCTTCCTTCCTTCCTTCTCTTACGTTACATTCGAGTGCGTTTGCGCACTGCCGATCAATTGAGTTAAATTAATCTCTAGCGATGAATAAGCAGTTTTGTTTTCTAATTTACATCTTATTGATACGCGCGTTCGCCAGCTGTGATATCGCCATTAAACCAACACGTTGTTTTGCTTGGTCTTTTTCCTTTTGCTTCTAGTGATCATTAGAAATGCATTTTCCAGAACTTGACGAGCCCGGCTTAATAGTATAGATAATTTTGTCTTTCTAACGAATTATACGAATTAGAAGAAGCTGCTTTGGTGATTTATTATGCAAGGCATTAAATTCCCCATTCAAGCCACAATAATAAGTAGCCTCGAATTACTCATTCACTTTCCAAGCAAACACGTGTTACGAGTACTTTTTCTCGCTTCACCCTCAGCATCGCCATTACAATGGGAAAAAATCACCCCCCTTATTATTACATTTTCTTTTAATGCATTGTCTTATCGTTATAAATTGTTGCTCCCTTCCAGTACATTTCTGCATGCATTTCAGGCCGCATAAAGTTAAATATTATTTAACGACTATGTAGTCAAGAGCTGACATTTTTGCAAAGAGAATGCAATTTATTACCATTGGAGAAATAGAAAATCGTTCCAATAAAATGCCAGCAATTAAATCTTAAATTATTGGCCCGCATTATTTTTAATTAATTAAGACGTGTAATTAAGCAAGAGGAGAAATAAAGCGAGAAAAAGAATTAAAAAAATAATCACAATATATATACAAGTCAATAGCATAAAGATAAGTTTAAAGTTGTAACGGGTCTCGAATAACTTTCATACGCATGCGCATATTAGTAATTATAAGCCCGGACAAATCCTCCCTCTTTATTACAGTTTATTACGCTTCATTATTTATAACATTATTAAAGGGGGGGAATAAAGGAAATATCAAGTGCAATTTATTTTACAAATTTACACGATGATACAATTTACAAATATTGTAACGCCTATGGAGAGCATTTATCAAACGATACGTGCATTTATTGCCAAGGCGAGATTCAATGTAATTCCAATGAGACTTCTATCAATTATTAAATAATTGCCCATGGCTAACTGTTCCACTCAATATTTATTAATTCATACATTTGATTGGAACACCCCATAAAAGAAACTGCGCCTGCTCCGTCGAGTGCACGAACGCAATTTGCAAGCTTCGAGAGCTAAAGCTGCGCGAATCCCATCCGCTCGCGATAATAAAATGCAGGATCCGCCTTTTTCCTATAATTGCTCTTGCGCAATGTGGCGGCGACGAGGCCGTGGTGGGGTGGGATGGGGGGTGGCGAGGGGGAGTGGGTGAAGCACTGAGCGCACCGACTGGCGTGCGGCGACAGATCTCTCGGCAATTAAGAGATCCGGGATGAGCCGGAGCGCGAGATTCTGGGCAAAGTTGCTTGCCTACGGCGCCAACTGGACCCTCTCCACCTCTCTCCACCTCCCGTCCACCACCACCACCACCCTCCCCTCACGCCCCATCCCCACCCCGTCGCGCGACCTCGCGTGGAATTCGTAAATTGGCCTGAAAATAGGATCGCCCTAATGAAATCGCCTCTAAATGCCAATGGCAGCTGACTCCTTCTTGTGCGCCTTCATTCGTCCGATAGACACTGATTTTCACTGACGGGGGTGTGGGGCCACAATTGCCTCACTTTTTACTCACTTCTACTGTTTTTGTAGCCTGCCAAATGGATCTTGAAGCTTGGGCAATTATTGAAAGAGAGCCCATTGCTGAAATCGATCGCAAGCGATTATTAATAAGTTGATTATTTGAGCGCTAGACCATCAGTATTCTAATATAATATATTTCTATTGTCCAAATTACATTTTCATTCATCTGTTGACTGGAGTCGATGTGTCGCAAGCGTAACAAGAGAGCTCACCTTATATTGTTAAAAGTTAAGAATTCTGCTTTCCGGAAACTTGGAACAATAAGTGTGATTAAACGTTTGTATTGCAATTTCACATCTGATTATCTGATAATTTGATTGGAGCGTCACGCTAATAAAAGTCCTCCATTTTAACTCAATGTTTAATCTCCTTGACGCGTTCTATTTTATCCGCAACCCAATATCAGACTATTCTCCATCGAGTGCTTAAGCTGTGCCTTTAGTGCGAAAAAACTGCCAAGCAATTAGCGCGAGTATCGCTTAATAAGAACGAGACGCAGAATTAAAAAGAGCCTTATTGCATTATTAATAAGTAATATTGCACAATATAAAATTACCTAATGCCTCGGTGTAATAAAGCTTTACGGCAGAGTCGACAATACATCGTCGACTTTTAGCGGTCAGGATGCACGCACACGCGCACACGCACGCGCACACACGAGCGCGTTGAACGGCGCATAATGAAAGACGAAACGTCAAGCAATAAAAGTTCGTTTTAGCTTAAACGATTGCGTGAGCGAAAATACTGACATTTTCGGTACACACTGCACATAATTTAATTCAGCAGCTTCCTCATCTCCATTAAACCTTTGCAATTATTGACAATAATAATCATTGGCAACCAGCCGCCTCTCAAATAAATCGCTGCTCTCAATAAATTGAGCTCTCTCTATTTACAAAAAAGTAATGACCATCAATCGGCGTTTAATCGATATGCGTGCACACTAGGAAGTTACGTTTAATTGTCCGGCTATGAAGTATATAAATTCGGACTCTGCCACAGTTTTTGGTGATTTCGTTTAGCGCATCGTAGCGGCATGGAGGAGGGGGGGAGAGTAATATCGCCTCTCCCTCCCAAACGCCCAGAATCGCGGAAATCTCGGATGGTCTTTCGCGAGACGCAATGAGCCAACGGTGCGATAAACTCTTGGGGAGAATATATATTCAAACGGCCAGAGTCGATATTGGCTCGCATAAATCAGAGGGAGCATTGTCGGTAAAACGCTTGAATAAAGGCGTGCGATTATCTATCGAGGAGTGGAGTCCAAGTCGAGTACAATCGTCGGAAGAGCATTTGGTAAGATCCCCGTTCGCAATTTATGTGCTTTCCTTCCTGTTTCCGTCAAAATTCGCCGAGGGCTCCGTCCGGCAAGGCGAGCCAGCCGTTACCGGCAGCCCCGACATCCATGATTCATGTTCCCCCCCCCGTGTCAAGTCAAGCGTTTTCGCCAAAGTTCGTAAAGAGCACTTGTAGCGAGGTCGTAAAAGCCTCGGTCATGTCCGGCCGACGACGAGGAGACACTTGTGGGTGGGGGTGCGAGCGTGTGGTGGCCGAGCGTTGCCCACACAAGCTTGCAACAGCCATTTCTCCTTCTTTCTTTTCGTTTGGGGCGCGGAGAGAGGGAAGGAGGGGAGGAAGGGAGATTAGTGGTCCAGCATTCGAAAATTCGCCTCTCCGTGCGGCGGCCGAGTACATAAATAAAATAATTATGTATTAGAGTCATCCTAAGGCAATTATTTAGATGCGTGGCTTATGATGGGAGCAAGTCGGCTTATAAGGGACAGTTCAACGGTCAACAATAAATTTCCCGTAGATAATATGTAAGGCACTATTTATTCGTGATGGTTGCGCGATTCCGAGAAATCGAGCCGCGCGTTTCGTGATATTTTTTTTTCCCCGCCCGAGTCCGTAAATCTCTTTATAAATGTGAAATTTATTTTCTTCATGCGCGCGCGCGGAGTTTTTTATAAATATGAAATTAATATAAATAGAAAAGGCGAATGGAATCGGCGACAGCGGGCCGCCTCGCATAAATCATTCCAAGTCCGACTTAGTCCGCAAAAAAGGCTCATATTAATTACGGGAACAGAGTCATCATACATTTGACTTAGTTTTAGCGCGTAATTTAATGGCGCGCGCGCGTACTTTCAAATTTCGCACGATTTTATAAGCTTGTAACCTCGGGGTCATACATTATTATTGGATTCGACACGTGAGACGCATAATAATAGAGGCTAGCCGTACTTTATGGAATATGCTTGAATTTAAGACTGCAGCCCGAGGATGTTAATACAGAGGAGTGACGTACCGACTCCAAAAATTTACAGCATAAATTTGTAATGTCTCTCTGACATCATCGGGACTCGAAATATTTATCGCTGGTCACCTCCTCCCCGTGCTCCGATCATCTCCTACTTTACTGGCCGAGCTTTATTTTAAAGTCTTAAGCTACCACTTTCCTTTCGCAGATTACTGTTACCTCGCGACGAATGGCTCTTCGTATGGCTGGATCGATAAGAGCAGTGGCATTTTATAGTTTTTTGGGCCCGAGAAAAGGGGAACGGCCGCAAGCTGTGCACATCCTAACCTATAAACATCTTGTAACCAACCAACAAGATAATTAGCCTCTTTGTCCACAGCCTCGCAACTCTTCTCTTTATTGCTGTTGTTGTTGTTATTATTATTCTGCGCATTCGTATTGAGAGCATTGATTTAAAGGTGAATTATCGTCATTGTAAACAAATGTAGTATTAATAATTACTATAATTGGGCATGGGTGCTGGATTAATGCGTTGGATGAAAATTTTCAATAACGTTTATCTCATTGAATGCAATTCGATTGAACGGCCATACTACGTAGTACAACAACAATTATCAGACACGAGTGTTAGCAGATTATCTTTGCCCCACTGCTACAGCAACAGCTCCTTAATGTCTACGTACACATACATAACGCGCCCTCTCACGAGTCACACGCGCGCATGCGTATGCACATGTGTATACATATATTAATTAGATATGAGTTTTAGCTCACAACTACGGCCACATTTCCATTGGTGTATTATAGTTTACACGATGCATTAAATGATATCGACAGTTATATAAATGGCGTGTCTTAATTTTCTTATTAATATCGTTCTCCATCGCTATTCACCGTTATATTTTCAATTTTCAATCGACAAAAATTGCAATGCAAAAATTATAAATCGAAGCTCGGCAATTCGCGCATTGAATTACTATACGCGCAGAAATATAAGAAAACAATCGATAAACCAAGATTTTTTTTATCGTTATCATCTACGTGGCGCATGCGTGTGCGTATATTCGCAGTGGAACGCTCGCACGAGTTTCAAATAAAAGTTAAGCCCGCCAACAAGCATTTACAGACAAGCTCTAATTTACATTCCGATATCATTGAATTTCAATATCTCAATATTATTATTAACCGCGGGAGCATTCAATACACAAATGCTACTATTGCCACACTTATAAATTAACCGCTCAAATAATATCGGCCCACTGAGCGATAAATATCATTGCATTATCAGCATTACTCCCATTTAATGACTCGTCGGTGGAATCCCAATCGCGAGACGCACGATAGCCTCCGCCATATTGTAAACAGGATCTATCGAACGATCTTCACGGCGCAAAGTAGGAAAGACAGGCAGTTGAGATCGCGATGATGCCGAGCACGTGCCGATAATCCCAGGGCTCGGTCGTCCTTGTCCAGCCTCAAACATCTCCGTCCCCTCGGGCTTAACTGCGCGCGTTGGCGGCTTTGGTCGCCCAGCCCCCGGAAGCCACCCTAAGGCCCCTCCCCCCCCAACAAAGCCCGCATCCGCGGAGGCCAGTGCGCCTCGAGGCGGAAGCGGTCCGCGTGCCTTGGGATGACCTTGAAGCGCGGCCGTCGACGCGCCAGGAGCAGGATGAGGAGGAGGAGGAGGAGTAGGATGAGGAGGAGGAGGTGGTTGGAGGATGAGGAGGAGGTGGTGGAGGGAGGTGGTGGTTG